>CABHPQ010137024.1:0-21280 GCA_902168405.1 Peromyscus aztecus
TTTCACTATTATAGATGACTATTAATCTCTATTTCTTAATTATACATTACATTTTTAAATGAGCTATATAAGTATAATACCCCAAACAAGAGTAGAAATATACATACAGTATAACAAAATTAACTTCAAATTTGTATCAATAAACCAAAATCCATACCTATAAATTATTTAAGACTAGTAGTTGCTTTTTAGTTTAAAAGTAGATTCAATAATCTACCCTTTTATCCTATTTCTATACCCCCCCTATTTCTTTTTAGAAGGAGATCCCTGAATCTAATCTCTTTTGTTCATCTTTTTTTCCTGACCATTACCAATAACAACTTGTAACCAACCTATCTAAATGATGACAAACATTTGTAATTTATTTTTGGGAATGTGGGCATAGTTTTCTAGACTGCTTCCTGCTGATTGTGGACTTTTTAAAAACAAATTTTTATTCATTTAATATATCAATCACAGATCCCTCTCTCATCCCTCCTCCTGCTGCCCCCACCCACTCTTCCCTGAAGCCCAACCATCATCCCCTCCTCCAAAAGGGTAAATTCTCCCATGGGGGAACAGCTAAGCTTGGTACATTCAGTTGAGGCAGGACCAAGCCCTTCCCTGATGCATCAAGGGTGAACAAGATGTCTGATAGGTAAAGGGATCCAGAAAGCCAGTTCATATACCAGGGATAGATCCTGATCACACTGCCAGGGGCCCCTCAAAATGACCCAGCTATACAACTGTCTCCAAATTAGAGGGGTCTAGTCTAGTCCCATGCAGGTTCCACAGCTCTTAGTCTAAAGTTTGTGAGTTCCTATGAGCTTGGTTCAGTTTTCTCTGTAGATTTATTTTTCATGATCTTGACCTCCCTTGCTCATAATATTACCTCTTCCTCTCTTTGACTGGACTTCTGGAGCTCAGCCTGTTGCTTGGTTGTGGATCTCTGCATCTGCTTCCATCAGTTACTGGACAAAGGTTCTATGATGACAGAGTATGCACCAATCTGATTGCTAGGGTAGGCTTGTTTAGGCACCTTCACCATTATTACTAGAAGTCTAATCTGGGGTCATCCCTGTGGATTCCTGGGAATTTCCCTAGCACAAGGTTTCTCCCTTACCCCATAATGTCTCCTATCAAGATATCACTTTCATTGCTCTCCCACTCCATCCCTCCCCCAGCTTAACCATCCTGTTCCCTCACGTTCTCATTCCCCCATTCCCTCCCCTCTATTGCCCCCTCCTCATCCCCAGTTTACTCATGGATATCTCCTCTTTTTCCTCTTCCCAAGGTGATCTGTACATTCCTCTTAGGGTCTCCTTGTTACCTAGCTTCTCTGGAACTGTGGGTTATAGTCTGATTATTCTTTGCTTTACATCTAGTATCCACTTATGTGTGAGTACATACCATGGTTGTCTTTCTGAGTCTGGGTTACCTCACTCAGGGTATTTTCTAGTTCCATCCATTTGCCTGCAAATTTCATGATGTCATTGTTAATTACAGCTGAGTAATATTCCATTGTGTATACGTACTACATTTTCTTTATCCATACTTTAGGTGGGGGGCATCTAGGTTGCTTCCAGGTTCTGGTTATTATGAATAATGCTACCACAAACATAGTTGAGCAAGTGTTCTTGTGGTATGATTGAGCATCCCTTAGATATAAGCCCAAGAGTGGTATCACTGGGTCTTGAGGTACATTGATACCCAACTTTTTGATAAACTGACATATTGATTTCCAAAGTGGCTGTACAAGTTTGTACTCCCACCAACAGTAGAGGAGTGTTCCCTTTGTTTCACATCCTCTCCAACATAAGCTGTTGTTGGTGTTTTTGATTTTAGCCATTCTGACAGCTGTAAGATGGTATCTCAGAGTCATTTTGATTTGCATTTCCCTGATGACTAAGGATGTTGAGCAATCCCTTAAATGCCTTTCAGCCATTTGGAATTCTTCTGTTGAGAATTCTCTGTTTAGATCTGTAGCCCATTTTTCAAATGGATTGTTTGGTATTTTGCTGTCTAGTTTCTTGAGTTCTTTATGTATTTTGGAGATCAGCCCTCTCTCAGATGTGTGGTTGGTGAAGATCTTTTCCCATTCTGTAGGCTGTTGTTTTTTATTATTTACCATGTCCTTTCCTTACAGAAGCTTCTAAGGTTCAGGAGGTCCCATTTATTAATTGTTGCTCTCGTTGTCTGTGCTACTGGTGTTAGATTTAGGAAATAGTCTCCTGTGCCATGACTTCTTCCTACTTTCTCCTCTATTAGGTTCAGTGTAGCTGGATTTACGTTGAGGTCTTTGATCCAATTGTATTTGAGTTTTATGCATGGTGATAGATATGGATCTATTTGCAATCTTCTACATGTTGACATCCAGTTGTGCCAGCACCATTTGTTGAAGATGTTTTCTTTTTTCCAATGTACAGTTTTGACCTTTTTGTCAAAAATAAGGTGTTCATAGGTATGTGGATTAATGTGAGGGTCTTCAATTTGATTCCATTGGTCCACGTGTCTGTTTTTTTTTTGTTTGTTTTTTTTCTTGCCAATACCAAACTGTTTTTATTACTATAGCTCTATAGTAGAGCTTGAAATCAGGGATGGTCATGCCTCCAGAAGTTGCTTTATTATATAGGATTGTTTTAGATATCCTAGGTTTTCTGTTTTTCCATATAAAGTTGAATATTGTTCTTTTGAGGGCCATGAAGAATTGTGTTGGGATTTTGATGAGGATTGCCTTGAATCTATATAATGCTTTTGGTAAGATTGCCATTTTTATTATGTTGGTTCTACCTATCCGTGACCATGGGAGATCTTTCCATTTTCTGATATCTTCTTCAATTTCTTTCTTTAAGGACTTAAAGTTCTTGTCATACAGGTCTTTCACTTGTTTGGTTAGAGTTACCCCAAGGTATTTCATATTATTTGTGGCTATTGTAAAGGTGATGTTCTCTGATTTCTTTCTCAGCCCATTTATCACTTATATATAGGAGGCTTACTAATTTTTTTGAGTTAATCTTATATCATGCCACATTACTGAAGCAGTGTTTATCAGTTGTAGGAGTTCCTTGGTAGAATTTTTGGGGTCACTTATGTAGACTAACATATCATCTGCAAATAGCGAAAGTTTGACTTCTTCCTTTCCAGTTTGTATCCCTTTGATCTCCTTTTGTTGTCTTATTGCTCTAGCTAGAACTTCAAATTCTATATTGAATAGATATGGGGAGAGTGGGTAGCTTTCTTGTTCCTGATTTTAGTGGAATTGCTTTAAGTTTCTCTCCATTTTGTCTGATGTTGGCTGTAAGCTTGCTGTAAATTGCCTTTATTATGTTTGAGTATGTTACTTCTATTCTTGATCTCACCAGGACCTTTATCATGAAGGGTTGTTGGATTTTGTCAATTTTTTTTTCAGCATCTAATGAGATGATCATGTGGTTTTTTTCTTTCAGCTTGTTTATATGATGGATTACACTGACAGATTTTTCATATGTTGACCCATTCCTGCATCTCTGGGATGAAGCCTACTTGATCATGGTGGATGAGTTTTTGATGTTTTCATGGATTCAGTTTGCCAGTGTTTTATTGAGTATTTTTGTATCAATGTTCATGAGGGAGATTGGTCTGTAATTCTTTTTCTTTGTTACAAATATTTGTGCAGTTTGGTTATCAGGGTAACTATAGCCTCATAAAAAGAGTTTGGCAATGTTCCTTCTGTTTCTATTGTGTGGAACAATTTGAAGAGTATTGGTATTAGCTCTTCTTTGAAATTCTGGTAGAATTCTGCACTGAGAACATATAGCCTTGGGCTTTTTTTGGTTGGGACACTTTTGATGACTGCTTCTATTTCCATAGGAGTGACAGGTTTATTTAAAATGTTTATCTGGTCTTGATTTAATTTGGGTATATGGTACACATCCAGAAAATTGTCCATTTCTTTTAGATTTTCTGATTTTGTGGAGTACAGGTTTTTGATGTATGACCTGATGATTCTCTGGATTTCCTTGTTGTCAGTTATTATGTCTCCCTTTTTGTTTCTGATTTTGTTAATTTGGATATTCTCTCTCAGCCTTTTAATTAGTTTGGATAAGGGTTTGTCTATCTTGTTGATTTTCTTAAAGAACCAACTCTTTGTTTCATTGATTCTTTATACTGTTCTCTTTGTTTCTATTTTATTGATTTCAGCTCTCAATTTCATTATTTCCTGGCATCTACTCCTCCTGAGTGAGTTTGCTTCTTTTACTTCTAGAACTTTCAGATGTGCTGTTAACTTGCTAGTGTGAGATTTCTCCAACTTCTTTATGTAGGCATTTAGAGATAAATTTTCCCCTTAGTCCTGCTTTATAGTGTCCCATAAGTTTGGGCATGTTGTACATTCATTTTAATTGAATTCCAAGAAGTCTTTAATTTCTTTCTTTACTTCTTCCTTGACCCAGTGGTGATTCAGTTGAGCATTATTCAGTTTCCATGAGTTTGTAGCTTTTCTATAATTTGAGTAGTTTTTGAATTCTAACTTTAAGGCATGGTGGTCTGATAAAATACAGGAGGTTATCCTAATTTCTTTGTATTTGTTGAAGTTTGCTTTGTGACTGAGTATGTATTCAATTTCAGAGAAGATTTTATGGGGTGCTGAGAAGATATATGTGTTTGGGTGGAATGTTCTGTAGATGTCTATTAAGTCCTTTTGAGTCACAATGTCTGTTACTTCCCTTATTTCTCTGTTAAGTTTCTGTCTGGAAGACCTATCCATTGGTGAGAGTAGGGAGCTGAAGACTCCCACTATTAGTGGTGGAGTTTGGTGTGTGATTTTAGCTTGAGTAATGTTTCTTTCACCCTTGTATTTGGGGCATAAATGTTCAGAATTGAGACTTCATCTTAATGATCATGGTAGCAGATCTTTACTTAATATTGCATAGGGTTATCTGCCCTCTGTATGCTACAAAGAGTAGACATAGCTTTAGAAATCAAACATGGGGCCCTGAAATGTTTATTCAGGGAAATCATAAGAAGCAGCCAGCAGGATTTTTGGAAGTCAGCCAACCCTGACACTTTTACAAGAAGCAGGATGGGCCATTGTGGTATTTTGAATAAGAATGGGCCCCATAGGCTCATATATTTGAATGCTTGGTCATTAGGGTGTGACACTCCCTGAGAGGAATTAGGAGGTCTGGCCTTGTTTAAGGAATTATGTCACTGAGGATGGGCTATGAGGTTTCAGAAGCCCAATCCAGGCCCAGGGACTCTCTCTCTCTCTTTTCCTGCTGCCTGTGGATCCAGATGTAAAACGCTAAGCTACCTCTGAAGCACCATGTCTGCTTGTATGTCACCATGTGTCCTACCAAGCTGGTAATTGACTAGACCTCTGAAACTATAAGCAAACCTCAATTAAATGTTTTATTTTATAAGAGTTGCTGCGATCATGGTGTCCTTTCACAGCAATAAAACACTGGCTAAGACAGAAGTTGGTACCAGGGAGTGGGGTATTCCTGTGACAGGCCTAACTATGTTCCTTATTGGCAGAACATGAATTTAGGAACTTTGGAAAAACAATTGAACTCTTTAGGTGGGGCTTGATGGGCCAGCCATTCTAGGAGGAGTGTGGAAGTGATGCTAAGAAGTTATAAAGGCTTGGCCCAAAAGGTTTCAGAGGAGAAAAATGTGGCCTAGAGACCTTCTTCTGATATTTTGGCAAGGAATAGGACTATATTGTGTCCTTGTCCAAACAATCTGCCATGATGTTAAATTGAGGAGTTTTGGAATAATGGCATTGGCAGAGGAGATTTCAAGATGGCCTAGTATTTACTGTCATGTGTTTATTAGTGGTTAGTCTTATATAGAGCTAAAATAAAAAGATGAAGGCTGAGCAATACAAAGTGTACCGTTTGAGGAGAAAATGAGCACCAGGAAATGTAATGGAGCCAAGTGCAATGCTCAAAGAGATAAAAAGTTTAAATAAAAGATGATGTTAAATGTATTAAAGGGAGTGGTGACCTCAGGGTAAGACCCTACTCAGCTATGTTTCCAGCTTGTGAAAAGAAATTAAAGAAAATCTTACGCAGTAAGGGCTTGTGGAATCTCCCTCTGTGGCCAAGGAAAGCTACTGCGGCCAATATTCATCAGGGATGTCCCTGCACAGGGTCCTAGAGAGGCCATTACATGAAACTGTGAAAATTAAGCCTGAAATTCATTGAAAATCTCAACATGGGATACATGCCAAGGAGAGCTGCTAACATGGTGTGAAAACAGCACGAGAGAGAAGTATTTTACAGTCAACAAAGTTGAAAGGAGTTGGAAATCTGAAGAGTACTTTTGACATAAGACATGGAAATGTATAATTTGGAGTTTGCCCTGCCAGTTTTCAGTACTATTTTGATCTAGTATTTCATTATGCCCCCTTTTCCTGTCTTTTGGAATGGTAATATATATTCTAAGCCATTGTATGTTTGAAGTAAGTGATCTACTTTTTTTATTTGGACTTTATAGGAGATTACAGTTAAGAGACTTAGAAGAGACTTTGTAATTTTAAACAGTGTTGAGACTGTTATAGACTATGGGGACTTTTGAAGTTGGACTGAATAAATTTTTACATTATAATATGGCTACAAGTCTATGAGGCCAGGGAGGAGGGTGTGTAAGTTTGAATAGGAATGGCCCCCATAGGCTCATATATTTGAATGCTTGGTCATTAGGGAATGGCACTACTTGAGAAGGATTAGGAGGTGTGGCCTTATTCGGGTTAGTGTGACTTTCTTGGAAGAAGTGTGTCATTAGGAGTGGGCTTTGAGGTTTCAGAAGCCCAAACCAGGCCCCAGGCATTCTCTCTCTCTCTCTCTCTCTCTCTCTCTCTCTCTCTCTCTCTCTCTTCCTGCTATCTCCAGATCTGGACATAGAATTCTCAGCTACTTCTCCAACACCATGTCTGCCTATAGGCTGCTGTGCTTCCTGCCATGATGGAACAGACTAAATCTCTGAAACTGTAACCAAGCCCCAATTAAATGCTTTCTTTCATAAGAGTTGCTGTGGTCATGGTGTCTCTTCACAGCAATGGAACACTGACTAAGAAAGGAATCATATGTTGATTTTATGTTCAAGATATCCTGGGCAGCAGAGCAATTTTGTTCACAGGCCAGACGTAGCTCCTCTGCATACCAACTCAGAATTAGGCACAATCAAGTTGCCTCTGTCTAATGAACTCTTTTCTTTCTGGAGCCCAGGTTCCCAGAGCCAACTTCAAATGAAATCTCTAAAGTGTCAGAATCTGAGTCTTTAGTTTTGTTCCAATTTCTCTTTCAAGTCCTTCTTCCTGTCCTCATCCATCACTACTTCTGCTTTTTAGATGGGGAACAAAATATTTTTATTGCCCACCCAGGGAGCACAGCTGACTCTGGTTCTATGAGAGACAAAGGTCCTTAGAATTACCTGTTTACAGCAGGTCCATGATATCAGGGTGTGAGGATGGCTAACTACATGTCTAGATTTGATGATGTTCAAGACCTAAAGGTTTGTGATATTGAGGAGTATGCAATAACCCACCTATATCATTGCAGTTGTTGAGGTCTCCAGTATAACTTCCTTGATTAAGTCACAGATTGTTGATTCCAAAGCAACATATGACTCACTTTTTTTATTCTTTGCATTTCTTACTAGGGGAAAAGGAAATTTTTTTGGCAGTTGATATGGACAACTTATTCGTATGTGTTCTTAAAATCTTTGCAGTTATGCTGACAAATATTCATTTCCATACAGATTTCTAACAGATACTTTGAGGGCATCTCTAGTTTCCACTCAGTGACTGCCTTCAGCTAAACACAACATAGTCTACATGCCTGTATATACATCAGTTCCATCATTTCAAAGGAGGATGCCATCCTAAATTATCTCAAGTTTCTCTTGATGTTGATTAGTGTCCAGGAGATTTAAATATAGGGTGTCTTGGCTGGTAAGATGGTTCAGCATGGGAAGACATAGAGCATCAAGTCTTATGAACCACGTTCTACTAACATGAAAGTGAAAGGAAAGAACTGACTTCACAGAGTTGTCCTCCAGCCTCCACATGCGTGCCATGGCAATCACATGTATGCATATAGATCATGCACAAGTAATAATTATAAATAAATAAAGAGTATTTACTTAGTGTAGTATTAGAGAATAGAATTTAAATAAATTTCATATATATATATATATATATATATATAACAAAATACAAAGAAATTGATTTATATTAACAGGTAGAAACTAGTACCAATGGCTTAGTATTTTGTTAAGGGGGCTCTTACCACCTTCATCCTCCTCCAACTCCTGCTCCTCCTCCTCCTCTTCCTCCTCCTCCTCCTCTTCTTCATTATTATTAATATTGTGGTATGTGTATGTGTGTGTGCATCATTGTGAGCATATTGTAGTGAGAGGACAATTTTGTGAAGTCAGATCTTTCCTTTCACCTTTATAGGGCCCATGAATTAGACTCAGGTTGCCAGGCACACATGTCAAGCACTTTTACAAGGTGAACAATCCTACCAGACTGTTTCTCCCTATTTTCACTGGGGAAAATATGTATGTATTGCAAGCTTAATATATAATGTATACCTTATGGTAGGTTAAAATTTCAATATGCATTTTTAGATACTTCATCCATTGAACAGATATTTATTCTGTATCTAGTGTATACAATTTTTTTGCTAGGAAGTGACTCTTCAAGGACACCAAGACACACAACTTTCATTCCTGGGATTTATAGCCCAGTGGGGAAACATCAC
Source organism: Peromyscus aztecus (assembly GCA_902168405.1). Lineage (NCBI taxonomy): Eukaryota > Metazoa > Chordata > Mammalia > Rodentia > Cricetidae > Peromyscus > Peromyscus aztecus. The sequence goes on from CABHPQ010137024.1 coordinate 8,727, forward strand.
ATTGGATGCTCAGGTGAATGTACAGTCATGCACAACACAATGGCATTCAGGTTAATGACAGGCAGTGTAGACTATGTTAGTTTCATGCTATTTTATTGCTTGGTGACATTGTAACAGCCTTAGCTACCATAAGGACACAATAAGGTATTTATCAAATGACAGAATCACCTAGAAGTATATTTCTTTGACATCCCTGTGGTTAAGTGATGCTTGACTGCATGTGACAAAATGGGGTACCTAAGTTGAGTCTCTGGGCAAACCTGCCCAAGAATAAATATTTGGTTGTGAAATATGAATTAATACTTTGAAGATATAGTGAAAACACAGTGTATAGGTGTCTTCTCCAGAAAAGGAAACATAAACTATAGGACCTATGGTAGGTTCTTCAAGGATGGATTATAGATGATGTGTGGAGATTGATTGACAATCCTACCTATAATCTGCATCCTTGTTCCCTGAAGGGGTCAGTGTTAAATGGTATGTAATACTGAAGTTTTGAGATCTGTAAAGCATTATTATTAATTATATTCATACAGCTGAACAAGTATTATGTTTCTATCATAAATCATTAAATAAAAATGAATTTTTTACTGGAGAGTGTTGTAAGGGGGGATTTACGGATAAATATTGCATTTATTTAATATGATAGTAAAAACCTATTTAAAAATCTTAAAAATTATATCATCCTATCTAATCATCAATTTCTATAGAATTTGCATAAATATTTTTAATTGGCATTATATTCAGAATTCTGAAGAAAGATATTTTTGGAATATATGCTCAAATCTTTTCATAGAAGCATACAGCTGATGCATTTTTTTAAAATGTGCTGAACCATGCACACAAATTGCTAACAGCAGCAGCTTTTATCCAGACAATACTTCTGCTGACCTAGAGCAATGATGACGGATTGGATTGGCATCTGCTTCTTCCAAATTAGGTAAGAAGAATTTATAATAGTGTGTGAGATTGAGGGAGGGAATATTAGTGTTTTGGCTGATATAATACCATTGAAATGCTTTGCACAAAAACACTGATCTGGAAGCAATTTAGGGAGGAGATTTACAACCACCTTGAAAAGCATAACACATGTTCCCTAGACTTCTTCAACATGTAGTGAATAGGGAGCTGTCCAGCTACTAAAATTTGCTTTAATCTTGCAGTTAAATAAAAGATTCCCTTGTAAAACTTCACCCTTGGGAGATGAGGACACTCCATGGAGGGCCTGAGGTCAAAAATCAATATGGAGTTTTACTGCTTGCACAGGGTGTTTCAGTTTATGCTCCAGGTTGAGCTTAATTGTTTCAGAAATGCCTTGACTTCCAGAGAGAGAAAATCAGAAACTGCAACAACTGCTATCAGGGGACACATGTGTCCTGGCAGCTCTGACAGTGAGATGAAAGCACTCTACTCCTGGTTCTGAGATAGCCATCAATCAACGGAGTGTTGGCTAACAGGTTTTTGGATCTTAAGACTTAAGTGATGGAACTAAGACTTTATAGACTGAGCCTGACACAGGGAAGCATGGCTCAAGCTGTGAGCCTGTTGATCTTCACCCTGCTAAGCCTCCAGTTCGAGACTTTCCATGTGCCTGCTGACCCCTGGACAGTTAAGCCTCTGGTGCCCATGGGAAGAGGGATAGCACTTCAAAGAGTTCATTGCTTTTGAATCTGAAGGTTCAGTTATAGCTTCAAGATATTTACTATTTCTCATACAACTCTTACTGTATACACATATTTTCTATAAAAATGAAACTCATTTACTGTTGCTGAATTAAAAACACCAGCATAGTATTCCAAAAATATTATTTTTGCCAAATAAGGTAAACAATAAGAGAATACACACAATAAACCAAATTCTATTATTCAATTTCAGACTGGCATATTTTGCCTATGAACAAAATGTCATTCTAAATATAAAAAATGTAAACCTGTTTCTTGGAAAAGCTGAATAGACATATTTTCCCTATTTTTCTTGCTAACAACAGCAACAGAAAACCAACCTGGATATTCTACGTAGAGCAAATGTGAGAAACCTGAAAGATATTGAGACTAAGGGGTGCCTTGTAGGGGTCTTCAGAGCAGGAAATAACCTGTGACTGTTACTGGGTTTCATTTGGTGTCTGGAAGTGAAGCTGGGAACACCAGAATGTATCTAGAACATTAATAAAGCACTAGCAAATGACCACTTCTTTTAGTAAAAGGGTTGAGAAAAGCAGCCCAGTAGGGAAGAAAACAGCTGGATGCCACTTTAGCAGTGTTCCCAAACACCACAGACAGGAAAGACTAGCTTAGTACTTGCCTTTCAAGCAAAGGCATTAGGGTAATACAGACTTGCATATTCCTGGAGATGACCCCAGTCATTGGTCTAGGGGAGCAGATGTTATGAAAGACCAAACCTTAGACAAAGACAAAACCTTAATCCAGGCATGGTCAAGTACGCCTTTAATTCCAGCACTTTGTATACTCAAAAAGGAAGATTATGGGTACTGAGCCAGTTTAAGATGTCAGGTTACATAACACACATAGTGAGATCTTCTCAAAAACAAACAAACAAGTCAGACCAGTAAGATGGTCCTCTGCAAAAATGCTGATACTTGAGTGTGATAGCAGGAGCCCACATTATCAAAAGAGGGAAGGGATTGCAGCAAATTGTCTTCTTCCCTACACACCATGCCATGGCAATGGCATATGCCTACATACTAAATAAATACATGTGAAAGAAATGAAAATGAACAGAAACAACATCCCCAAATAAACAATATTAAACAGTAATAAACAGTTAAATTAATAACGGTTCTACGACACAGCTTAGTTGGTAAAGTCAGGGAACATTACCATAATCACAGCATTCAGGAGGTACTGCCAAGACCAGAAATTCAACGTTGTCCTTTGCTACGCAGCTAATTCCAGGCCAGCAAAAGATACATTATATCTTATATTAAAAGCAATACTAAAACAAAGAAAGTAGCAGGGTGGTGGTGATGCATGCCTTTAATCCCAGCACTCTGGAGGCAGAGGCAGGTGGATCTCTGTGAGTTTGAGGCCAACCTGGTCTACAGAGTGAGATCTAGGACAGGCACCAAAACTACACAGAGAAACCCTGTCTCAAAAAAACAAAAACAAAAAAACAACAAAACAAACAAAAGAAAAGAAAGTAAATAAAGACAACTACGACTTTCAGCTATGACCCCAGATTGCCATGATGTCAGTGGAGTTCATATGAGACCCAGATTTATTCTTACTTTGCTAAATGAAGTACTCACACTCTTTTCTGTTAGAGTAGTATCAACAGTGTTCAACTCCAGGATAATGTCAGTGGAAACCCTATATGAAACCCTATATGGCCTGCAAAAAAAAATACTAAAATAAAATAAAAACCTCACCTTAGTTGGTGATACAAGCCTCTACCCCTAACTACTTGAGAGATTACAGCAGGAGGATTATAAGTTCAACACTTTCCTGCATTTCAGATTGAGTTCTATTCTGGACATCTGGAAAAACTTGATGTGACCTTGTCCCAAAACCAAAACTAAAAGTGAAAGAGGAGGAATGGAGTTGGCTCAGTGGTTAAGAAAACCTGCTGTTTTTGCAGAGATCTGAGTTCATTTTCTAGCACTCACATCTGGGTGTCAACACTCTGTAACTCCAGCTCTAGGGATCCAACACCATCTTCTTGTCTCCTCCAGGCACCTGCACACATTTGACAAAAATGCATATACACACATAAACAGAAAATGTTTTTTTAAATGAAAGAGGGATGGAGATATAACTCAGGAGGCCCATGTTCAGTCAAACCTTAGTTCAGTACCACAGAGGATCAGAGAATCATATCATGTTAATTAGGTAATAATTTGAATAACAATGGATTTCTCGTCAGAATTTGGAGGCCCAAATGAAATGGCTGTATTTCTAAAGAATTAAAAGAAAAGTCAACCTGCATTTTGTAAAAGATGTAAAAGCCTTTAAGGATAAAAACAAAATAAAAACATTTTCAGATGAAAACAACTTACTGCAATAGATGGCGAAAGGAAATGCTCTAAACAGAAAATAATTTCTAAAAGTGGACATCTTTGTATATATAGAATAAAGAAAATATCTGCCACAACGTGAGTAAATACAATCGAGACTTTCCTTTTCTTGAATTTCCAATTTTTTTCCCTCAAGAAAAAAACTTATTCACAGCCTAATGCAGCTATAAGTGTGTGCAGAGAAAATACCTAAAAGATACAACTGGAAAGATGGAATATATTGAAAGGGTAGTAAGCATTTAATATGCACTTAAAATGTCCAAATGAAAGCAATAGAAGGTAAATTAAATGCTTAAAAGGTAGTGCAATAAGGCTTATTAAAAGACACTAGTGATGACTGAAGATTGAAATTGTAAAATGTTCAAGAAACCCAGAAGTTAGGAAACAGAGACACAGAAACATTGGGAAAAACTAAAAACCAAATAGAATGCCAGATGTAAGCACAGAAGCTTAACAGTCACAATATAAATTTCTACATAAACCAATGAAAACTCAGAGGATTGGAAAGTAGATTTAAATACAAAACAAAGCCATAAATTGTCTACAAGAAACACACATCAAAAGTGAGATATAGAAAGGTTGGAAAAGAAAAGATATAGAAAGGTATATTGTGCACATTACAACAAATTAAAGCAAAAATAAGTATAGTAAGATAATGTAAAACAGACCAGAAAGAAGAAAGACAGGAGTTATCATGTAAAAGACAGATAAAGCTTGACATGATGACTTACATTTGGAATTCTAGCACTTGAGGTGCTGAGGCAGAAGGATTGCTGTGAAGTCAAGACAAAACTAGTCCACAAAGTGAGATCCTGTCTCATCACTTAGCCAAAACAAGAAATTGAAGCTGAGTTGGCCAGCCCATCTATAAAACAAAGCAAGCCTACGTGTGCAGTCAGCAAAAGAATGATGAAATACATAGAGCTAGAACAGAAAGTCAACATGGACATGACTTAACTGTTGTTGCACATATAATTCACAGAAACTATGGTTCGTGCCATAAGACCTGTGCAATATCAAGCCAGTTCAAAATTCTGGCATGGAGTGGGTAGCAACAAGGCCCACCCCTAGCTGAGGAGTTATTGGTAGTAGACAGCTGTTTGGTAGTAGACAGCTGTGGGGGTAGGGAGAGTCCGTTTTCTTTAAGGGTGTGGTCCCTCGTTCACTTGTTGGTTTCCATGCCCCCGTTGGTAATCCCAGGACTATGCATAAATGAGCAGCACTGAGTTGACTCAGCCAATAGAAAGAAAAGTAGTAAAGGTGGGGGGGTCGGGCGCAAAGAACGTGAAGATGGGAGGGGCTTATTGATGAAGGGTCCTGGGGAGTTGCAATGATCAAGATACATTGCACACATGTACAAAATATTCAAAGAGCAAATAAAAGCAGCAATAACAAAACAAAAACCAAAAGCAAATTATAGGTCCACAAGGAAACTTCCTGTGATCCATGTTGGGTTCAGATGATCTAAGTCCCAATTTTCATTTACTTGTAAATTTAACATTTCATTAATATACAGTGCTCCACACATTTCTTTATGCTGTGAGGGTTATTTGCTGTTTTCCTTTGAGGACTGAGCTTGTGTAAGTTTCCTAAGTGTAGGATGAAGGCATTGTGAGCTCTGACCTTCACTGTAGAGACTAACATGAAAATCTTCAATGGACTTACTGTTTTTCTGGTGGGGCCCTACATTTTCTTCTCTAGTGCTTCTCATTAAGAAAATCGTGTGATTTGGGGAAAAAGGTTAACAGCCTAGCTTATGCTGATACTTGAGCCTAACCACACCTGATCTGGCCATTGCCCCACAGACTGAGGCTCTGGGAAAGCTGCCTGCCATACGGCTACAGCTCTGGGCTTACCAGTTGTCTATTAGTGTGACATACCTCCAGATGAAGGGAGTGCACGCTGTGTCCTGGGTTCATGCCTTACCTCAGCCACTTATTCACTTTCCAACATTAGTGAAATTTTTGGCTATTTTGAGGTGAATTTCCTTCATGTCAAATCAGGATTTGTCGTGGTACCTGATGGGGTTTAAGATAATTCAAGGAAAGGTGTCTCCCAGTTCCCTAACCAGATAGGAGCTCTACAGCTTTCGCCTTTCTCATTACCAACTTTTGGTTCCTGGTGGCTTCTTGGAAGATGATATTTGAGATAAATTTCCAAGCTGCTCATATCTATGGTAATCTGGAGGACTGGTATTCGAGTTCTTATGAAAATCATTAAATATTGCTAGGAACAACAAATCCATGCATGATTTACAGAAATATTGTGTACCCCAATAAAGCTTACCAGAGGATCAGAGGACAGAGCCAGTCACTAGATTAGACATAGAAGCCAGATAGTGGTGGCACACACCCTTAATCTCTTGAACTCAGTGAGTTCTTGAACTCTGTGAGTTCAAGCCCACACTGGAGACAGAGGCAGGCAGTGGTGGCACACACCTTTAATGCCAGTACTGGGAAGCACCCACACTTTTAATCCCAGGAAGTGACGGCAGGACAGAGAAAGGTATACGAGGCGTGAGGAAACAGAAACTAAGGCAGTTCAGCTGAGACCCTTTCGGGTGAGGACTCAGAGGCTTTCAGTCTGAGGAAACAGGATCGGCTGAGGAGTGGGCAAGGTGAGGTTGGCTGTGGCTTGCTCTGCTTCTCTGATCTTTCAGTTTTTGCCCCAATATCTGGTACCCAGGTTTTTTTATTAAAAGACCATCTAAGATTCAACAATTATGATCACACATTTGCACAGTGGAGTGGACTTGAAGTCAGGGAAGAACATCTTGTTGCTTACTACCTTGTTCTTAACTGTTTAAATCACATCTGTGTCTTTATCTTCATGAGATTGTCAGAGTAATAACTTGCCTTGTAATCATTGTTCTTAGAGATCGTACACACACAAAGAAAATCGCTTGGGAGTTGTTTATTTTGATCCATTTGTAGAAAAAGCTGGAGGGAAAGATATCTGGTGACAATCTATTTTGGATGCAAAAAGTAATTGAAATTTTTGCCTAGGTAACCTGTGGCAGAGATTCTATTACCATAAATGTGTGAGGACCAAGCAGTCTGTAATGGCTCAATGAAATACACTGATTCTGATTCCTTCCTTCCTCCCTCCCTCCCCCTCCCTATCTCCTTCCCCCTCCTTCTCTCCCTCCCTCCCTTTCTTCTTTCCTCACTCCCCCTCCCTCCTTTCCTTCCTTCCTTCTTCCTTCCTAAAGATTGTATTCCTTATTTCTTAAATGTTTTATTTTCATTTTTATCCACATGTGTGTGTGTATCTGAGTGCGGATTTGTACCCGTGAATGAAGTACCTGTGAGGTCATAAAGGTACATCAGATTCCCTTGGAACTGAAGTTTCAGGAGGTTGTCAGCCACACCATATGGGTGCTGGGAAGCAGATTCTTGTCATCTGCAACAGTATTACTAACCACCAAGCCAAACTTTCAGCCCTGGGGTTTCCTGGTTGTCTTCTTTTTCATGGCTCTGAAGGAGCAGGTACAGACCACATTCATTTAGTGAAAATTCTGGTTTTTATGATGTCTGGAATAAGTGATAGAAAAGCCAGGCAGCCTGTGTCAGGTTGCAGCTTCTTTTCTCTCTCCTCTTGCCCTCTCTTTTTAATAGGTAGTATGAAATAGACTGTAGATGTTTATTCCATATTGAGATTTTCTAGATAGTTACCTGCTCAAATGTTGTCATTTAAATCATCAGTAAGACCTCCATTGACTTTCTTACTACATTAAGCACTAAGGGAAATAAAATGGAAGTACCAAATATTTCTTATCATGATGCAATTAGCAGAGGAAGATCATCTCACTTCTACACAATAGTTCCTGCAGATTACAGATCATCTCAGTGCACATCAGTAAACTATTATTGCATCAACTTGCTAGTTATGATATTTCTACTACAACTTAATAAAACTTAGAAAACCAGGGAATGTAGCTAGAGTTTTCCTGCCTGGCCCACGGTCAGGATAAATCTCTTTCACCTGCTAGTCCCACAGCCGCTCAGACTCAACCAAGTAAACACAGAGACTTATATTGCTTACAAACTGTATGGGTGTGGCAGGCTTCTTGCTAACTGTCCTTATAGCATAAATTAATCCATTTCCATAAATCTATACCTTGCCACGTGGCTCGTGGCTTACCGGCATCTTCACAAGCTGCTTGTCCTGGCAGCGGCTGGCAGAGACTCCCTCCGCCTTCCTGTTCTTTTTATTCTCACTGTTAGTCCCGCCTATACTTCCTGCCTATCCACTGGCCAATCAGTGTTTTATTAGCAACACATTTGCCATACAGAACATCCCACAGCAAGGGAATGTATGTATTTAATAACCAATGACAAAATTACAGACTGAGATAAAGTGGAGGCATAGACTAGAGGAAGTAAAGCAGGGATCCATCATCATCTTCAGGGGATGGGAGCTTCATGGTGGGAAGACTCCAAAGAAACTGAGTTTTAGCTGATTTGTAACTTATCAGATGGGGCCTGTTAGACTAGAGACAGATCCAGACTGAAGATTGTGTTCAAGGACCAGGGAAGTGAGATTGTGTGGCAGACCTGTACAGAACAGAGAAAAGTCAATACAACTAAGGCAGAGAGAAAGAGACAGAGAGACAGAGAGGGACACACACACACACACACACACAGAGAGAGAGAGAGAGAGAGAGAGAGAGAGAGAGAGAGAGAGAGAATTAAAACTTTACTTTCCACTGGTAGAAAGGCAGAGGATCACACAAACTACTGCTTCAGACTTTGCCTTCAGGATGGTTGAAATTCATTGAGTGGTTTTGAGTAGAGAACTGACATTAAAGGTATACAAAATTATTCAAGAGGTAAAGGTACTTGCCACTAAGCCTGAGGATTGGAATTTGGTCCTTGGAATCTACCTAGGAGAAGCACAGAGGCTATTGTTAAAAGTTGTCCTCAGACTTCCACATGTACACCATGACAAGTACACACAAACAAAGATAAACAGAAATGCATGATTACCAACACACAAATACTAAACAAACAAATAAATAAATAATATAAAAAAATAAAATAAGTCTGGATGCAAAGTATTGCATCTACTGATAGGTTGTTTGATGACCAGGTAGACAGATACCTGTTCAGGGTAGAACCTGACCATTGCAATGGGGCAATGATGGAGCTAACATCAAGAAATACTAGAATTTCCCACTGGATAACAGAAAACAGAGTTCTGAGAAGAGAGAAGAGCATGCACACTGGTAGGAAAAAATAGTGTTAATTCAAAGCTGCTTCCAAGGAGCAAAGTGTGATGTGTATGACTTTTAGCAGACTCATACGTTGGCTTCTGGGTTTGATGGATGATGATTCCTGGCAAGGCAGATGTATTCAGTACAATCCATTTTTGTTGACCAGAACTAGCCTAGAAACCTAGCGTCTGAAGCCTGAAACAGGAGTTATCAGAAATTTTGCTCTAGGAAGCTAATCAAAGTGCAGGATCAGGGCAAAATAAAATGAAACGTTGAAAATACAATAAAGAGTATCTTGGATAAAGAGAGATATTAAACTAGAATTTAAAATGCTGTAATTTCAAAGAAAAGACTGAACAATTGAACTACATTGCAATTGGAAGTATATGTATACCCAGAGATACTATTAATGAAATAGGGGAGATACAAGATATAACCCAACAAAAGCTTCCAATTTAGAATCTGTGATGATCACTTATAATCCAACAAGGTGAAGGGAAAACACAACACAAAATGTTCCATAATTATACATATCTTTAGGCATCAACACATTAACAACTTTATAGCAAATATTTTTTTAATTTTTTCTTTCATGTTTGAGATTATAATACAGTTACATATTTTCCCGTTACTTTTCATGCCCCCAGACCTTCCCACATATCCTTCCTTGATCTCTTTCAGATCCTTGACTCTTCTCATTAATTGTTGTTACATACATATATGTATATACATATAGATATATATTCCTAAACATAAAAATACAACCTGTTCAGTCTGTATAATGTTACTTTATATATATATGTTTTCAGAGCTGATCATTTAGTATTGGACAACCAATTAGTGTACTTTTCCCTGAGGAAGACTATTATTTCTCCAGCTCTCAGCATTTCTTAGTTGCCTGTAATTCTTTGTGTAGGATTGAGGTTGTGGAGTTTCCTATATTCACATTAGCATCTGTTTTTGTCTTGTTCAGTTCATGATTAGGCAGTCGTGTTGGTGAGACTTGTAATTATAGATTCTGACATTAATAGGAGACACAATCCCCTAGAAAACACTCTCATCCTCTGGCTTTTCCAGCCTTTTCCCTCTTCTGCAATGTTCTCTGAGGTGCAGGAGTTGTTTTCTACATCCATTTGTTGGGACTAGGCTCCACATTATGTTTGGTTGTGGTTTTCTGTAATGCTATCTATCTGCAGAAAAGAGAAATTTTCTTGAGGAGGGATAAGGACTATATTTAATCTGTGAGTATAAATTTTTAGAATGTAGTTAGGGATTATACTGATTTAGTAAAGTGATAGTTATAGGTTCTTTTCCAAAATCCATGATTTTCTCAATAAGAAGAAAATCTATTCAACTACCCAGGGCTCATGGAGTCAGATTTTTAATAAAAATATAAAATTATGATTGATGCTTCGTCTGGTAAATATACTTACCTTACAAGTGTCCTTGTGATAAAACTGTGGGAACTCATTCCTGATAGTAGGGATGATTGTATGCACTGGGTGATACCTGCAGTTTCTCTGTTTCTAACATTTTCTGATTATGTCTCAGAACAGACTCAGCAAGTCAGACTCAGCAATACAAAGTGACAATGAGAAGAAGTAATGGAAAAACATTGTTTTCAGGTGTCTCACCACAAAATGGGCCAAAGTGTGGGTAGGAGCTAAGTTGCAAGCAATGATTTCCACAAACATAATTGTGAGATGGAATGAGTGTTAACTCATTCAACAAATTATTTCTTAAAGTTGTAAAATCTACACATTTCCCAAAGTTAAAGTATATTCTAAAACCTTTAATGAGAGCCACACACATTTCAACAGAGCTGTTGCTTAACTTGCACAAAAATATCCCCCCAGGTTAGCACAATGGAAATAAAAATGCATGCTCAGTGAAATAGAACTCAGAAACAAAGAAAGTAGCAGAAAGTGAAGAGCTAGACAAAACAGCTCCCCCAGCAGAGCGTGCATATCTCCATTGTTTCACTCACCTCTTCAATCATGCTCTGCAGGCATGCTAACCAGTGTTCTGCTTCTTTGTGTTAATATTCATATTCCACGAGTGTCTGCATCTCCCCATTGTGTGAATGACAGCTGGGTTGGAAAAAGAGAGAGCAAAAGGAACAAAAGTAAAGAAAGGTGTAACTGAAATTTAATTATTACAGGCCTATTTCAAACAAGTTAAATAGAAACCAATAAAGTCCTCCACTCTATATTCAGAACAATGGCCAGAAAGTATGTTTTACTTGTGACCAGTAATATTATTTGTTTTTATTTTGTTTGACTTAGTCTACAGTCACACAATTGTATAAGCATACTGCATAATGTCTTTCATACATGTATATATAACACAGCAATCAAATGAAGATTATTGACAGACCTATTGCTTCAAGCCTGCACTCTTATGTACGGTAAAATATTCAAACTCTTGTGACTATTTACAATCTGGTGTTGTCTTGCATGTTAAGAAGACATATACAGTCCCTAATGACTCATTAGAGGTTGACCTAGGAGTTGGCACTTGTTTATTTCAAGGAAGCGTAACTAATAGTTCAGATGAAATTCTCATTCTATATTTATTATGACAGGCTTTGTATTTTAGTTGTATGCTGGAAACAAAAGCACAAACAAAAAGAGTAGGCTTAAGGGTAAGGTTTGTGCCAAATGAATTTAAATCATTTTTGGAATCTAAACGCTTTAATTTAGTGTTAATAACTAGAAGATTTAATCAATTAATTAAATCATAATAAGATTGAGGGTGACAATGAGTCTTATGGAAACAGGAGCTGTGAACTATACAAGTTTGCTTGAGAAGTCAGCCCTAGAGCTGACTCCCAGCTCAAACACCCACATAATACAGGGCTTATGACTCTCTTCATAATGTCTCTCTTATTGTTATTTTGTTTAAAACTAAGGTAATTAAATTTAAAGTCCTCAAAGATACTTTAAATAACAGTTGTCACACAGTCATTTCATACCAACACCCACTTGTGCTGGGTGTTAAGTGTTCTATTCCTTAATGAGGTGGATACATAGAGGTGAGGAGGATAGTCTCTTTGTGGAAATAGTTGCTACTTTGTATATCAAAGGAAATATATATGTATCTCTCACTTTACAAATTTCTACAATAATGGCCTAGGGAATCAAAGAATGTGTCAGTAACAATCAAGTATCAATCCCCTGGGGATTATAGAAGAAAAGAAAATTGTTATAACTTTGAGGGAAACAGCTAAAATTGTAGACTTTCTTTGTCAGCCCATGAAAATGAGGTCAAGCCAGGCGGTGGTGGTGCACGCCTTTAATCCCAGCACTC
>CABHPQ010137024.1:21380-49272 GCA_902168405.1 Peromyscus aztecus
ATCATCATATCATAAAAGTATTATGCCATCCTGAATTTTAATGAAGACCTGTGAGACCAACTGACTAAAGTTTTGTCCCTAAGCTGTTACTAACAGACTTTTCTTCCTTATACAAATTTAGTTCAAAGTTGGCATCATGTTACTATCAAGTAAGTGAACTTGTGGAAGTCACATGCCATCTGATTGCAAAATGCTTAGAGAAGATTAACACGGAATTTAATTCTTTCAACATTATCTCATAATTTTTCTTGCTTATAGGTTTATAATCCCTCAATTACCTCCTAAGAAGTACAACATAGTAAAACAACAACAATCAAAAAAAATAATGAAAACACCATAAGTTTTTGACAATTTTGATCAGGAAAATAATTTCTCATTATACAAAATTAGTCTGGTTGTGCTAACCCACACCTGTAGTTCCAACACACTGGGTGAGTGGCTACAAGAAGATCAGGGATTCAAAGTCACCCTTGGCTTATAGGAAGTTCCAAACCAGTCTGGAATACATAAGATTGTGTCTCAAAAAGCCATACTTTAAAATTTTTTTCTTTTATTGAAAATAATATATCCTTTCATATAATATGTCCTGATTATAGCTTGCCCTCTCTCTACTCCTTCAAGTTCCTCCACATGATTCCTTCCATCTGAATTCACCCCCTTTCTGTCTCTCATCAGAAAACAGGCATATAAGTGTAACTAATAAAATATAATATAGTAAGATAAACACAAAAATATAATAAGAAAAATAAACATCAGATTGGACAAAACAAACAAACAGAAGTAAAAGAGCTCAAGAAAAGGCACTTAAACAGACAAAGACTCAGAGATCCACTGGTTCATACACTCAAGAATTCCATGCAAACACAAAACCAGAAACCATAATATATTCACAAAGGACATGTATGGCAACAAAAGAGAAAAACAAACCATTAAACAAATAAATAAATAAAATATAAGAATAAAAATAACTAAAATTTTTAAGAAAGAAAAGAAAAGCTCAGACATGACATTATAAGACAAGAAACTTCCAAAACTTCCATTGAGTTCATTTTCTTTTATCCATCTACTGCTGGGTATGCAGCCTTCCCTTAAGAGTAGCTTGTTTCCCCAGTGAGATTACCTTGAAGTTTATTTACACAGTTACCAGTTGGTGATAGCTTCTGGAGCAGGGATGAGAGCAGTCATCTACTTCTCGTTCCTGCAGACCCCATGCATCCACAGTCGCTGTGAGTTTATATTTGCATTGGTCTGTTCTGTTTAGAAGGTCTTGTTTCCTTGTATCCTCTATCCTCTCTGGTTCTTGCAATCTTTCTATCTCCTCTTCCACAGGATTCACTGAGCCCTAGGGGAAGGACTTGATAGACCCATCCTGTTTAGACCTGAATGTTCCAAGAACTATCACTCTCTGCATAATGTCTGGCTGTGGGTCTCTGTATTTGTCCCTATTTGCTGTAGTAAGAAGCTCCTCTGATGATGACTGAGCAAGACACTAATCTATGAGTGTAGCAGAATGCCGTTAGGAATCATTTTATTATCATGTTCCTTTTGTAGAGCTATAGTATTTAGTTATCCTAGGTCTCTGGGCTATCTAGTCTCAGGTTCTTGGACACACATGCAGTGTGAATTCCATCTTGTGGAGTGGGCCTTAAGTCAAATCAGATGTTTGTTGGTTACTTCACAAGATTTGTGCCATTACGGTACTAGCATATCGTTCAGGCAGGATACCATTGTAGATTGAAGGATTTGTAGATGCACTGTGTTTTTATTTTACTTTGGTAGCATGCAAACTACCTTCAACTACGAGGACCATTAACCTGTAGATGTGAAGGCTATAGATACGAACCAGCTCTACTGAATGTGTTCACTGTGTTCTGTAGGTGTTGTCTTCAGGAATAGGGCCTTGCTATCAAGTTTTGGAGAGCAACCTACAGCCTTGGCAAAAGCCTGGGTTGTTTCATGTTCCCATCATACCGCTTTTGCCAACAACTCTATTAAATGTCCCCATTACCAGTACTGGAGCCTTCATTTGGTAACAAGAAATATTCAGTTGAAGCTCTGTCTGCTCCATTATTTGGTGGTTTCACTTAGATCATCCTAAAATAGATTCATATATTTTAGGAAGCATCTACTGTATTAGGTTTCCATACTATTCATCAAATGGCCCTTAATTTTAGTTATTTCTCCTTCTATTCCCTTACTGGTCCCCCTGCTCCTTCTCTTTGTGTAGGCAGTGTTTAGAGTCCTTTTAAAAAACGCTCTCAGGTCTTATGAGGATCTGCACTGGACTGTGGGTATCATTTGTAGGTGGAGTTTTCCTGTCCCAACATCCTGTTACCAAATAACCAGCACCCACTTCCCAAATAACTGACTTGGAGATTTAATAGGAATTATAAATGATAAGCCCATGCTCAGGCTTGTTATTAACTAATGTTTTTCTGTATGCTGCAGATATGTGTTGCTCTGATTGGTTGATAAATAAAGCCATTTGGCCTATGGTAAGGCAGCTTAGAGGCAGGTGGGAAATTCAAAGAGAGAGACAGGAAGAAGGTGGGGAGGGGAGAGAGGGGAGACGCCAGCGAGTCTCCCAAGGAGCAACATGTAATGGGATGCAGGTAAAGCCATGAAACATGCAACAATACATAGATTAATAGTTATGGGCTAATTTAAGATATAAACGATAGCTAGCAAAAATCTTGAGCCATGGACATGCTGTTATAATTAATATAAGCCTCTGTGTGTTTACTTGGGGGACAGACTCATGACTAAACTCTTCCATTTAAATTAACCCATATTTCTTATCTATGCTTTGTGACTCATGTCTTGTTACTTCACTTTCTATTTGTCCTGCTTCCTTGGCAGCTATATGGCATCTCCTCTGACTCTACCCTTTCTCATTCTATCATTCTCAGTTTGGCTTTTCCCACCTAACTTTATCCTGTTAAGCTATTGGCCAGCCAGCTTGTTTATTAAACCAGTCACCGTGACATATATTCACACAGTTATTCCACAGAACCCTTTACTATTTGATCCTCCTGTTTCAGCCCCTTCCCTCCATCCATAACAATTTCCTGTTCTTAGGGAGAGCTATCTATCTCCTGTAGTCCTTTATTCTATACCTAACTTCTGTGCTGCTATGGATTTTATCTTGAAAAAGTTAATTAACTGACATTCATTAAGCATTCTGTATTCACATTATTGAAACATACTGAGGCTGTCTATCAACTCACTTGATTAATGTCTTCCATCTGTACCTGATGATGACATGAACATACAGAGGATAAAGAAATGATGTATCGATAAGTTATGCTCTAATTTGTCATTTATGTCAATATTATTATGTGCAGGTCATGTTCAGAAGGCCTCCCTAAGACTCTATGGCATCATGAGTGATACTTTACTTTTTAAAAAGTTTCACTTTCCTTGAAAATGTTAACAAAAATCTTGGTCTTCAGGAATCTAGACCTTCAACCATACACAGGTTGGATGGAGCACTACTATTCCAGAAAAGATCACCATTAATCACTGTTTCCACTCTCTTCACTTCAGTGTTTATGTGACCATTGTATGGCTAAGTTTCTTTGGAAAATTGTGATGCTTAAGGCAAGATTATGAAAATTACTTTTAGAGATTTATTCTTATTTGTGTATGTGCATGTGTGCATCTGTGCTTCTGTATGTGCATGTGAGTGTAAGAATGGGTTTCTGTAAAGACCAGAAGAGGCCATTGGATCCCCTAAGGCTGGAGGAATGAATGGGTGATTGCTACCCACTCTACTTGGGTGCTGCACAGAGAACTCCAGTCCAGCTTAAGCGTTTGTACACACTGAGCCTTTTCCCAAATCCCTAGGAAACAATTAAGTATATTATCTTTTCGCAGTTACAGTAGTTCATCTTTTAGCCTCTAACAAGTATAAATCTGTAAGCGTGAGAAGGGCATTCATATATGTGCAGATATTTTTGCTGAGTAAATGGTTTTATTTTTACATCTTCATATGTATGTAACTGTTAGTGACAATAAGAGTCATTAATATTTTGATACAAACTTTCAAAACTCAGAGAACAGTTATAAATTTCCCCATTGATTTTAGTGGAATGACGTTGAGTTGCTCTCCATTTACTTTGATGTTGGCTGTTGGCTTGCTGTAAATTGCCTTTATTATGTTTAGGTATGTTTCCTGTACTCCTGATCTCTCCAAGACCTTTATCTTGAAGGGGTGTTGGATTTTGTCAAAGGCCTTTTCTGCATCTAGTGAGACGATCATGTGGTTTTTTTTTTCTTTCAGTTTGTTTATATGGTGTATTATATGGATAGACTTTCGTATGTTGAACCACCCTTGCATCCCTGGGATGAAGCCTACTTGATCATGGTGGATAATTGTTTTGATGTGTTCTTGGTGTCTGTTTGCCAATATTTTATTGAGTATTTTTGCATCAATGTTCATGAGGGAGATTGGTCTGTAGTTCTCTTTCTTTGTTGCATCTTTGTTTGGCTTGGGAATCAGGGTAACTGTAGCCTCATAGAAGGAGTTTGTTAACGTTTCTTCTGTTTCTATTGTGTGGAACAATTTAAAGAGTACTGGTATTATCTCTTCTTTGAAGATCTGGTAGAATCCTGCGTTGAAACCATTTGGTCCTGGGCTTTTTTTGGTTGGGAGAATTTTAATGACTGTTTCTATTTCCTTAGGTGTTATTGGTCTATTTAAATAGTTTATCTGGTCTTGATTTAGTTTTGGTATGTGGTGCCTAACCAGAAAAGTATCCATTTCTTTTGGATTTTTCAGTTTTGTGGAGTACAGGTTTTTAAAGTATGACCTGATGATTCTCTGGATTTCCTCAATGTTAATTGTTATGTCTCCCTTTTCATTTCTGATTTTACTAATTTGGATGCTCTATCTCTGCCTTTTGGTTAGTTTGGATAAGGGCTTGTTTATCTTGTTGATTTTCTCAAAGAACCAACTCTGTTTCATTGATTCTTTGTATTGTTCTCTTTGTTTCTATTTTATTGATTTTAGCTCTCAATTTGATTATTTCCTGGCATCTACTCTTCGTGAGTGAGTTTGCTTCTTCTTGTTCTAGAGCTTTCAGGTGTGCTGTTAAGTCACTAGTGTGAGATTTCTCCACTTCTTTATGTGGGTATTTAGTGCTATGAATTTTCCTCTCAGCACTGCTTTCATAGTGTCCCATAAGTTTGGGTATGTGGTAAATTCATTTTCCTTGATCTCTAGGAAGTCTTTAATTTCTTTCTTTATTTCTTCCTTGACCCATTGGTGATTCAGTTGAGCATTATTCAGTGTCCATGAGATTTTAGGCTTTCTGTAATTTTTGTTGTTGTTGAAATCTAACTTTAAACCATGGTGGTCTGATAGAACACAGGAGGTTATTCCAATTGTCTTGTATCTGTTGAGATTTGCTTTGTGGCTGAGTATGTGGTCAATTTTAGAGAAGGTTCCATGGGGTACTGAGAAGAAGGTAAATTCTTTTTTGTTAGGATGGAATGTTCTGTAGATATCAATTAAGTTCATTTGAGTCATAACATCGGTTAAGTCCCTTATTTCTCTGTTAAGTTTCGATTTTGCAGATCTGTTCAATGGTGAGAGTGGGGTGTTGAAGTCTCCCACTATTAATGTGTGGGGTTTTATATGTGGTTTAAGCTTTAGTAATGTTTCTTTTACATATGTGGGTACCCTTGTGTTTGGGGCATGAATATTCAGAATTGAAACTTCATCTTGGTGGATCTTTCCTGTGATGAGTATGTAATGTCCTTCTTGTTCTCTTTTGATTGATTTTAGTTTGAAGTCTATTTTGCTGGATATTAGGATGGCTACACTAGCTTGCTTCTTAAGACCATTTGATTGGAAAGACTTTTCCCAGCCTTTTATTCTGAGGTAGTGTCTATCTTTGAAATTGAGGTGTATTTCTTGTATGCAGCAGAAAGATGGGTCCTGCTTTCGTATCCATTCTGTAAGCCTGTGTCTTTTTATAGGTGAATTAAGTCCATTGATATTAAGGGATATTAATGACCAGTGATTGTTCATTCCTGTTATCTTTTGGTGGTAATGTATGTGTACTTCTTTTCTTTTGGGTTTACTGCTGTAGTGTTGTTATCCCTGCCTGTGTTTTCGTGGGTGTATCTGACTTCCTTAGGTTGGAATTTTCTTTCTAGTGCTTTCTGTAGGGCTGAAGCCCCCATGGACCTGGACCAGGCCCTCTGGATAAGTGAGACAGTTGATTAGCTTGAACTGTTTAAGAGGCCCCCAGGCAGTGGGACCAGGACCTGTCCTTGGTACATGAGCTGGATATTTGGAACCTAGGACCTATGCTGGGACACTTTGCTCAGCCTTGGTGTAGGGAAGAGGGGACCGGACCTGCCTCAACTGAATCTACCAAGCTTGGCTGACTCCCCAGGGGAGACCTTGCCTTGGAGGAGGTGGGAATGGGGGGTGGATTGGGGAGGAAGGCTGGGGGTGGGAGGAGGGAGGACAGGGGAATCCGTGGCTGATATGTAAATTACAAAATAAAAATATGTAAAAAAATAAATTTCCTCATTGAATTATCTCAGATATTCTTTGTTTCTGTTCTGGTGGTGCAAAAGGAAATTGAGAAAATTATGAGCTATTTTTAGGTCACATTTCAGAAAGAGAAAATGGAGACAAGCTCACTGCTGTACTGAAGGTAAGATGTAACAGGCCTCTTAGAACATGCATTATCCTTAAACAATGTGGTCAAACAAAGCATGGGGAAGAGCAAAGTGATAAAGAATAATTCTGGTAGGTTTATCACTTGGATTCTGTGTCTGCCCACATACATCAGATGTGACATAAAACATGACAGCATAAAGAGATAGCCCCACAGGTGAGAGTGCTTATTAGGCTAGTATGTGGACTTGAGTTTGGATCCCTGAACCTATGATAGAAAAAGAAACAAACAAGAGAACACAGCTGCAAGCACATCTGTAACCTGAGCACTGTGGAGCAAAGACAGGATGATTAGTGGCTTGCTGCCTGCCAGCTACCGTGGAGTTCAGTGATAAATCCTGTCTGAAAGGAATTAAAATGGAGAGTAACAGAGCAGGACACCTGACATCCTCCTCACCCCTCTATACACACACATTTGTTTATACCCCCAAAATGAAAAAAAACAATAACAATAATGTGTTACATTCCTGTATGATCATGATTTTAGGAAATGGGAAACCATTGTAAGCAGAATATAAGCAATTCTTGTCCTCACAAAGCTTGTATGTATACAGCAACATTTAGATAGAAACATGTTCCAGACTATGTTGACATAATAAGGTCTGAGCATTAAGCTCAGTTGTAGAGCACTTGCCTATCACTTGTCAATCCCCTGCTGTAGAAGTACAAAAGTCTAAGTAGAAACAGTCAAGCAGGCGAGATGGGCACAGGTTAAGAGCATTCACTCATCTCATAAAAAACTGGAGCTTGGTTCCCAGCATCGTTCAACTCCAGAGGATCCAAAGCCCTTTTCTAGCTTGTGAGCACCCACACATACACAGGGGACAAAAACTCATGCATATTTATCCATAAACAAAACTAAATAAACCTTAAAAATAAGCATACAATTTTGGTTTTAATAATTTTCAATGTATAGTAACAGGCTTAGAGTTTACCAAATTGTCACTTATAACTAACATAGGTTAAGTTATGCCATGGCAATCATGGCAATTTCTGTGTCATTTCAAGGGAGATTTTAACCATAACCACACGTTCTGTACAAATGTCCGTCATGTAGTTAGTGTTTGAAAATCCCTTGACTTTTATTTATTAGTGTGAAATACTATTATATTGGCTGTATAGAAAGGGGGTGTTTATGTCAGAGTAAGCTTGCCCTTTGACATATTTTTGAAAGGCAAAAACTCCCTGCATGGCAGCAGAGCATCTCAAAGGCTACCCTCTGAATACTGTGATCAATACTGCTTAATTAGAGGATGATACTATTGATTGTAATTAATCAAAGTTGCTTAGCTCATTAGTTTTCTGTTCATATGTGTACAGAGAGACAATGTGAAATGGTAGTAATCCTACTCTCAGCACATGGGTTAGAGATTCCTATTTAAAAAAAAAAGAAGCTAACACTGGCATTCTGCTTTTGAGCTGCCTTTGAACTTGTGAAGAATGAATATAATTTTAAGAAGATATATTACGTAGCCATGCATTCCTAATGTGCAAACATGGGACTTTGGAAAATTGAATTATTAAAGGCTAGAATCATTCTATTACTGAAATGGTTGGTACCACCATCTGTGCTAGTCTATAATACACATTTGTGTGGATATTTTTCACAATAAATGGTCTATCAAAACCCTCAGTTCAATTCTGTGGTCTGATATTTATTAAGCATGCTGTACTTGATGTATATTGAACTGATTTGTCTGTTGCAAAGACTATATAGGGGATATGTTTAGGTAATAAAACATAAAATCTTATTTGTTTATAAATCAATCAGATAAGCACTGATGGCTAAGAGCAAATCATCAGAGGCAATATGGTATTTCTTTGAACATTTGAAAATCAGCCCCACAGGGCCATTCTGAGAAAAGAGAGAGAAAAGTAGTCTCTTTATTTTGATATTTTCCCCCTGTGGTAGCTGTTATTTGGTCTTTGGAATAGAATCTCACTCTGTAGTCCAGATTGGCCTTTGAAATTGTGGTAATCCCCCTGCTTCAGTTTCCTGACCACTGCATTAGAGGCATGAACTGCTGTACCTGGCCAGATAGGCAGTATCATGTGCTGAACATCAATTAGCAATGGGAATTCATGCTTTGGGATTGATTGCATTTAATCCTCACAAGATGCCAGAGGGTAAGTTGCAGTCAGATAGGCCATGTATGTATAAAAGCACACCTTTGGGTTTGGAGCTTGAGCCAGTTCCCCTGATCATCGTGACAATGGAATTGTGATTTGAACTCACCGGTCATCAACAGTGGAAATCTCTTTGCTGTCATCATCGAGGACACTGAAATCAAAAGCTAGTTGAAAAGTAAAGTATATAGCATGTTTCTATCTTGTCACCAGTAAGAAAGCCAGTGACATGAGAAATACCTTTGTTTATTGCAATAGACTGAAGCTTTCCAACTAAAATTAGGAGCAGCACAGCTGCTTGTTACATTAACTGTATTGCCAGTAAAGGACTAATAAGACAGGTTCTTTTAAAAATATCTCACGTCTCCCTTTGATCTTCTTCAGTTGTCTTATTTATCTAGCTAATTCTTTAAGAGCTATATTGAATGAGTATGGAGAGAGTGGACAACCTTGCTTATTACTGATTTTAGTAGAATAGCTTTGAGTTGGTCCCCAGTTAAGTTGATGTTGGCTGTGCCTTTATTATGCTACAGTATATTCTTGGTATCCCTAATCTCTCTAAGACTTTTATCATGAGAAGAAGTTAAATTTTGTTTAAGGCTTTTATGAATTTAATGAGATGATCCTGTGTATTTTTTTAATCTTTCAGTTTGTTTACATTGTGGATTATATTTATCAATGTATTTGTGTTGAACCATCCCTGCATCTCTGTAATGAAACCCACTTGACTATAGTGGATAATCTTTTGGGTGTGTTCTTGAATTCAGTTTGTAATATTTTACTGAGAATTTTTGCATATATGTTCCTAAGGGAAACTGTCTGCAATTCCCTTTCTTTATTGGGCATTTATGTTGTCTGGCTATCAGTGTAATTGTGGTCTCATAAAACAAATTGGGCAATGATTCTTCAGTTTCTTTTTTTTTTTGGAACAATTTGAGGATATTAGAAAGGAAGAAGTCAAAGTATCTTTATTTACAGATTATATGAAGTATACATAAATTACCCTAAAATTTCCACTAGGTATCTCCTACAGATGATAAACACTTTCATCAAAATAGCTGGATACAAAAATAACTCACAAAGGTCAGTAGCCTTCCTATGAAGGGATGACAAACAGACTGAGAAAGAAATTAAGGAAACAACATCTTTCACAACAGCCTCAAATAATATAAACTAACTTGGGGTAACTCTAGCTAAACAAGTGAAACACTTGTGTGAATGGCATTGAAGAAAGAAGTTAAAAATAGAAGATGGGAAGATCTCCCATGCCATGTGTAGCTAGAGTTTTCCTGCCTGGCCCATGGTCAGGATAAATCTCTTTTACCTGCCAGTCCCACAGCTGCTCAGATCCAACCAAGTAAACACAGAGACTTATATTGCTTACAAACTGTATGGCCGTGGCAGGCTTTTTGTTAACTGTCCTTATATCTTAAATTAATCCATTTCTTTAAATCTATACCTTGCCACGTGGCTCGTGGCTTACTGGCATCTTTACATGCTGCTTGTCCTGGCGGTGGCTGGCAGGGACTCCCTCCGCCTTCCTGTTCTTTTCTCCTCTCTGTTAGTCCCGCCTATACTTCCTGCCTAACCACTGGCCAATCAGTGTTTTATTAGCGACACATTTGCCATACAGAACATCCCACAGCAGCCATGGATTAGTAGGATTAGTAAAAATGGCCTGCATTCTATCAAAAACAAGCTACAGATTTAAAGCAATCCCCATTAAATTCTAATGTAATTCTTCACAAATCATGAAAAGACAATATTCAGCTTCGTATGTGTCTTACTCAGTGTTCTATTGCTGTAAAAAGACACCATAACCACAGCAACTCTTACAAAGGAAAGCATTTAATTGGAGTTTGCTTACAGTTTCAGGGGTTTAGTCCATTATCAGCATGGTAGCACATAAGCATGTTGCTCAGAGTTCTACATTTGGATCCTCAGCCAGCAAAGAGAGAGAGAATCTCTGGGCCTGGCTAGAGTCCTTGAAACCTCAAATCCACCCCCCCACATACACAGTGACATACTTCCTGTAACCTACCACACCTACACCAACAAGGTTATACCTCCTAATCCTTTCAAATAGTGCTACTCCTTAATGACCAAATATTCAAATCTATGAGACTGTGGGGGCCATTTTTATTCAAACCACCACAATATGAAAACACAAAAAAATCAAGATAGGTAAAACTTCTAAATAATGAAAGAACTGATGGAGGTATCACCATCCTCATACTCAAGTTATATTACAGAGCTAAAGTAGTAAAAAACAGCATGGTATTGGCACAAAAACAGACAAATCATTGACTAATGGAATGGAATTAAATTGAAGACCTAGACATAAATCTACACATCTACAGACACCAGAATTTTTATAAAGAAGCCAGAAACACACAGTGGAAAAAAAGACAGCATCTTCAACCAATAGTACTGGTCAAACTCGATGGCTGCATGTAGAAAAATCCAAATAGCTCTATACTTATCACCCTGAAAAACAACTCAATTCTAAATGAATCAAAGACCTCAACATAAAACCAGATACATTGAACCTGAGAGAATAGAAATTGGGGGATAGCCTTAAAGTAATTGGCACTGGAAAAAGACTTCCTGAACAGAACACTGATAGCATAGGCACTAAGATCAGCAATTTATAAATGGGACCTCATAAAACTGAAAAGCATCTATAGGACAAAGGACACCATCATTCAGAATTCAGACAAAACAGCAGCCTACAAAATGGGGAAAGATTTTTATCAACTACACATCAGATCTCTGTGAGTTCAAGGCCAGCCTGGGCTACAGAGTGAGTTCTAGGAAAGGTGCAAAGCTACAACAGAGAAACCTTATCTTGAAAAACAAACAAACAAACAAAAAAACACTAGATATCAAAGAAAACAAATAATCCAATTAAAAATTGACGTACAAATCGAAACAGAATTCTCAATAGAGAAAACTTAAATGGCCAAGAAACACTTAAAGGAATGTTGAACATATTTAGTCATCAGGGAAATGCAAATCAAAATTACTTTGAGATTTCTTCTTATAGCTCTCAGAATGGCTAAGATCAATGAAACAAGTAACTTCTCATGCTGGTAAGGATGTGAGAAAGGGGAGCACTCATCCTTTATTGGTGGAAGTGTCAACTTGTATGGCCACTATTGAAATGTAGTTCCACAGGAAGATGGAAATCAAAGATTGCTCAAGATTCAGTTGTACCGCTCTTGGACATGTACTCAAAGTATGCTTCACCTACCACAGAAACACTTATTCACCAATGTACATTGCTATTCTTTTCATAATTGCCAGAAACTGGAAACAACTCAGTATCCCTCAACAGATGAATGAATACAATGGAGTATTACTCAGCTGTTAAAAGAAATGAAATCATGAAACTTACAAGTAAACTGATGAACCGAAGAAAACATAGACTTAGAAAGTTAAATATGCTATGTACTCATTTATCTATGGATATTAGCTGTTAAGTCAATGATAACAAAGCTACAATATGCAGAACCACAGGTTAGGTTTAGAGTAAGGGATGGGGATGGAGTGGGGCAGGGGAGATACGTCTCCCTATAAAAGAAAATAAAATAGTTATGGATTGATGGAGTCAGGGAAACTGGAACAGGCAGATCAAGTGGGGAGGGGAGGGTAGAGGGGAATGAGGGAGGGAATACAGGGAGATACAGTCAAAATTATGGGCCATGTGATGGATAGTAATGGGAAAACAATTCTGTAGAAACTTTCTAAAAATATATACCAAATACTAGGGGAGACATAGCCTCATCTGGCCATCTCTAATTACCAAAGGAAGGTTCCAGTGTCTAAATTGGGTTTCATCTAATTGAGTTGTCAAGCTGGTGCCTGCAGAGATCCCTTTTCACCCCTACATTCTAGTGTCTTTGCTACAGTAAGGTACTCTAGACAGTGCCAAAAAACAGTCATAAACACCAACCCATCCACAAATTCTTTAATCTATAATGTTGATCTGCCTTCAAGATATGCTGGTGCAATAAAGGCAAAATCTTGTGGAATTAAACCAATCAATATCTGATTTGACTCAGGGCCCACTCCACAAGATGGAACCCATGCCAGACACTGATTGAGTGACCAAGTACCTGAGACTTAGTAGCATAGGGACCTGGGCGACACCAAATACTAAGTTCTAAGAAAAAAAATAGACAATAAAATGACTACTGATGACGACAACCTTTTATACTCAGACTAGTGCCTTGCTCAACCATCATCAGAAAAGCTTCCTCCTGCAACAGATGGGAATAAATACAGAGACCACAGCCAGCTATTATGCAAACAGTGAGAGATCTTGGAACACTTGGGTCTAAATGGGATGTCTCCGTCATATCTCCCTCGTCAGGACTCAGGGAACCCTCTAGAAGAGGCATAAAAAGTGTAAGAGCCAGAGGATATGGAGAACCCAAGAAAACATGGCCCTCTAAATCACATTATCAATACCCATATGCACTCACAGAGAATGAAGCTGGATACAGGGCCGGCATAGGTCTGAAACATATTGGGTCTTAGAATTGAGAGAAGTGGACACATTCCCCCATCCCTAACCCAGAAGCTATTTCCAACTGATAACCACTTGCAAATAAAAATTCAGTTTCCTCCAAGAGAGTCTCACTGGAAAAACAAATTACTCTTAAGGGTGGGCCATATGCCCAGCTATAGATGTCCAATAGAAAACAAGCTCAATCACATATTTAGAGGGTCCTTGTCTCATAATGTCATGTCAGGGATTTTCCTTTTTTAATTTTTAAAATTTTACTTATATTTTTTCTTCTCTTTTTTTTTTACCCTGCAGATCCTTTGCATATTTATCATGGCTTCCAGTTTAGTATTTTTATGGGATTCTTGAATGTGTGAACAAGTGGGTCTTTGTTTCTTGGGCTCTTCTCTTCTGTTTGTTTGTTTGTCCTATTTTAATGTGTTAATGTTTATTTTACTTTATTTTATTATTATCCCTTAGAAGCATGCTTGTTTTTTAATGAGAGAGAAAAAGAAAGGTGGAAATAGGAGATGTACATGAAGAGGAAATTATAACCAGGGTATATTGTGTGAGAAAAATGTATTTTCAATAAAAGAAAAAAATTCTTAGGTCTTTTAATTCACCTATTTTTCACAGAGACTTTATAAAACACATTATCATCACTTTAAGGAAGAAAACACTAAAACAGAGCAAACTGTGTATTTTCACTGGCATATTTTATAACTACAAACTCAGACGGATCAAGTTTAAATCCATTCAAATTAAGCGAATTTCCAGCACAGGAAGATTATTTATTTACTTTTCTGTTACTGTGATAAAATGCAATAGCCAACAAAACTGATAAAAGATCTTACATTTGTTTAGGTTCCAGTGGGAGAGTCCATGATGATGGGGAGGCACGGTGGCAGGCATTAGAGCTGGAGAGTCATAATGATGGGGAAGCATGGTGGCAGGCACTGGAGTTACAGAGTCCGTGATGATGAGGAAGCACGGTGGCAGGCACTAGAACTGGAGAGTCATAATGATGGGGAAGCATGATGGCAGGCACTGGAGCACGAGTTCAGAGGTTACATCTGCAACTGAAACCAGGAAACAGAGCAAACTGGGAGAGGGCTCAGGTTATAGGCTCTCATAGGCACCCCCACAGAGGTACTTTCCCTAGCAAGGGTACACCTCCTAATGATCCTGTAACTACCTCAATGAAGGAAACCATCTCGGGGCCAAACATTTAAATCTATGAGCCATGTGGCTTAAATCTATGAGCCATGTGGCTCGTTCAATCCATCAGAGTGTATGCAAGAGTAATGCATTAATCAAAGCAAAATTTTTCATTAAGTAGAACTCAAGAATGTAAAGATAGAGAAAACTGTATTTACAACAATGAAAGAGACTACACAAATTTAACAGAAATAAAAATGAAAAAAATGTGACTGAGAAATTAAATAATTTGACTAAGAAATAATAAAACAGTAGTTTGTGTTATTTGATCAGATTGAACTTTATTCCTTTTTGTCCCCAAAAAACCAACGTATGAAATTGTGTGTCAATTAGAAATTAAAGTTCCTTGGAAAATAGCGTTGCCTCTGAAATTTATGACTATTTTAAATTTCAAATGAAAAAATGAATGCTTATGTGTGTCTGTCTGTGTGTTTACACAACTAAGAAGTACTAGGTTTAAGGAACTTATTTATTCTAGTATTGTTTACTGTCAGAATATAACCATAGTCAAATAAATATATGGATATTCCATCAGCAAAATCCACAGGAATAACAGCAGAAACAAAATTCAAAGTAATGCCATATGGTAGGGACCTCAATATTATCAAGAGCATATGTGAATATTTAATATTTGATTGCAATAACACTTCAATTCAGTGAGGAAATAATAACTTGTTCAATAAATTATTCTCCACAAGAAGAAAATAAAACTATTTGCCTATTTCACTCCAAATAGCAAGCTGAATTTTAAATAGATCAAATATGAAGAATAAGATCAATTAATATCAATTAAAAGTGAAAGTGAGGCTTTCAAACAAGCAAGACATCCAGAATTTGCAATAAAAATGATGTAATTGATAGAATGAAATTAAAAATTTGTATTGCAAATATGCTATGAAGAAAATCAATGAACAATTGCAAGTATTTGAAAATATATTGGCAGCAGAGAGGCTACTGAAGGAGTAAATGTCTATAAAACATACAAAGCTCTAACAAATTAATGAGATAATAAATAAAAGGAAAGTGGACTGGCTTATTAGATTATACAAAACAGAACATAATTCAATGGTCAAATATAATATGTATATGTAGATGCTAATGCATACCACAAGTGGACTGGTTTATTAGGTTATACAAAACAGAACATAATTCAATGGTCAAATACAATATGTAGATGCTAACACACACCAGTGTTCAGAATTATTTAAATTTAATGCAGTCAAGAAGAGAATAACCAGTGGATGACATCCTTTGATATTTCCAAATTCTTTAGAATAGGCAGCTTCCTATTTCATTTTCCTTTTATAATGTTTAAATATTGTTTCTTTATTCTTTGAGAAGTTCATACATACATACAATATAGTTCTATTATATCCAATATCAACCTGCTCCCCTCCCCATCATATTCTAGATCATGCTCCATTTTTTATTACTCACCATAGAAAATATTAGGAGTAATGGGCAGGGCCACCCAGGCTCTGTTAGGATAAAGCGTGGGGATGGAACTTCACAGGAACCAGTGCAAAGATTTAGGAGGTTGTCCTGCATCCTGGCTCCAGCATAATGCTGTTGACTCTTCTCTCAAAAATGCCACCTGCATTATCTGATCCTCATGCTTTATTTTAATGGAGCCCATGTGGCCTTGCCCATTACTCCTAATATTTTCCATGGGGTATAATAAAAGTGAGCTTCTGTGAGCGATCCAGGGATGGTGGGGAGCTGAAAGTGCCCTTTCGGTACTTTTCTTTGTGTCGTCGTTCTGTGCTGGATTAGGGGAAGAGTGGAATGGCCATAGAGAACCTTTCCCTGTCCCTGTTGATGTGGAAAGCACGAGACTAGAACTCTAACGTATTTCTCAGTTCTGTGATCATTCCTGAGCTCAGGGATATTCATGGTGACTGTAGCTGAGGGAAAGCAGAGAACTGAGCCCAGGAATTCACACTTTATCACTTGCAAAGCTCTCTTTTCAAAGGAAGATCCGAGGCACAGAATCCTGGAATCTGATCCCATGCCTAGAGCAGTAATGAATTATTTTTCTGTGAGGTTGTTTTGTCCTAATATTGAGGAGAATGGTTCATGTATAATTAAACAAATAAGAGTGAACTTTAGTATCTCATAGCCTTGTTTCATATTAATAAAAAGGAAACAGAACAATTTTGAAATACGGATGCCAAGCGCATTAATAGTTTTTAAGAACCTGAGACTAAGATGGGGCTGCCAACTTAGCATCTGTGGAGAGGAGGTGTAATAGGCTATAATGGTTATTATGTGGGAAAAGCTGCAATATCAACAGAAATAGAAAGCATAAAAATGTTCAAAATTCACATTATGCAGACAAATGAAAGTGTAGCTACTCCTAAATACATTTAAAGGCCCACTTGAAATAATATTGGAGTAAAGGTACAGTATTTCAATGCATCTATTGCTAGTTCGAATTTCTAAAAGGTCAGAGAGAATTAGTTAAGTTTCAAAGTCATGTTAAGAGTGTCAGTCTGTAAATCAGATCCTTAACAAGGAAATGTTCTAGAAAGGAAGGGGATGTGTTATGAAAATGAGCGAGACAAATAGCTCCTGTACAGTTTCTGAATACGACCTTGTGGAGTTGAGCTGCCCAAGGCAGTCAAGCTGACTGTTGACTCTTCCAATTACACTGTGCGGATAATGCCATCTGAATTTATCGTAATCCACTCTTTTTTTTGTTGTTGTTTGGGTTTTTTTTTTGGTTTGTTGTTGTTGTTTGTTTTGTTTTATAGGGAAGAATTTAAGAGATGAGTCACCTATGAACAAGCCACTGTCGTGTCTCGTGCTCAGTGCATATGAGGTTACCTAGTAAGCACAGGATGTGACTGATCAGAAAGTGAATGAAGTTGACTTAGCGCAAGTGTAATTTATGAGCAATCATTCTGAGAGTGTGGCTACCAGCTGTTTTACAAGTCCAGAGAGACTATAACAAGTCCCTAACTGCAAGGGGGTTAGTCACAGTAGTGTCTTGCTGGAGGCATGACTGGAATTTCTTTTCAGGAGAGACTCTCTAACAGGATGGTTGTCTGTCTGAGGAAGCTTAGAAACCAGAACATGATCTGTATGAGCAGCCTGACACTTCTCTCCTGCAGTGATCCTGCTGAGCTGCCCTCTAGAAAGTGCTGCTGCAGATGGCCATTGCCCCTGTAAGTGTTCACAGTGATGCTGATGCTGATTGAGGAAAAACACCTTATTGTAAACTGATAATGAAGATGTGATTACAAAAGAACTTGAGGTATATTTGCCAGGCAAGCTGGTGCTATTGTTTAAAATGTGGTAGAGATTCCAGAGTATGAAGAAAGCATAATTATTTTTAGGAACCGGCGGATGATTTTCCACAGTTAGCATCCATTCATTAGGTCTTTATGATGCTGATGAAGTTTTATGATGGCTGAGGACCTTATAGCCTAAGTAAGATGTAGGAAATTTGGAGTAATGTCAATAAAACATTTCTGAGCACATTTCCTTGTGAGTAAAATGAGCAGGGGAACTACATCTGAAATGGTGGGATTATTTTATTTATTTCTATGTGTGTCCATATTTTGTATGTTCATGTGGGTTGTCAATACACACACACACACACACACACACACACACACACACAACACACACACACACACATACAAACAGCAAACCCTCACACACAAATACAACTCTCACTTTAAAGGGAATGGATATAATTTTTTCTGGAGTCATCTTGAGTGACCATGGCCTAAAAACACAGATTTAGGTTACCCCAAATTCCATGTTCCAGTGTGGAAGTAGTTTTATGAGATTTTATAGTTTTACAGAACAGAGAGAGTCATAAATCAATGCAAGTTTGAAGTATATTGGTGGGTACAACAGAGACAGAGTTACAACCAGATGGGAGAGGCTTTTCTGCAGACCCAAAATGCTATCTGATGACATTCTTAGCTTTGCTGTTGGTAGATGCTAGAAGTGTGCTAATAGATTCCAAAAGGTTTTGTTTTTGGATGTTAGTTATGATACAGAGGTGGGGAAGAGGTGGATCTTCAAGGAACTAAAGCTAGTCCAAGGCAAGGACTGCCACACCCACCTGCAGCATCCCTATCTCTGTACCCCACTGTAGTTTTTATGGGTCAGTCAGTCTTTGCAGACACAGCTTTTTTTCCCAGAATTTCTCATTCACAGGGTGCATGTTTCTGTGCACGGAGGCCAGAGATCAACCTTGAGTGGCCTTCTTCAGAAGCATTCCACTTGTAATTTGAGACAGGATATCTTATTTGGGACCTGAGGCTTGCTTTTTAGGCTAAGATGACTGTCCCCTGAGCCTGAAGATCTGCCTGTCTTTGCCTCTCCACAGCACGGAACTGTGTGCACACACCACCATGCTCAGCTTTTTACGGAGATAGTAAAGATCAAATACAGATTCTCGTGGTGCAATTCACTTTGCTGACTGAACCATCTCCTGAGCCCCATTCTTATTTTCTTACATTTGGAAATGTCTTTCTTGCTACTTATATTTTCTTTTTAGACAAAGTAGGATTTAAGAATCAGGAGGTTTCTATGGATATACATTTTAGAGAATGTGTATTCAAAATAGTTACATACTTTAGGACTGACTTATTCAGTCCTAATCTGATCTTAGTTCTCTATGTCTACTCTTTTCTCACAAACTTCCTCAAAACTGAGATCACAAACTGTCTTAGTCAGGATTTCTCTTGCTGTGAGGAAACGCCATGACCTAAGCAATTTGGGTGGGTATAGGATTTATTGTGCTCCCACATCACTGTTCACCATTGAGGGAAGCCAGGACAGGTACAGATGCAGAGGCCATGGAAGGATGCTGCTTATTGGCTTGCTCCACTTAGCTTGCTCATTACACTTTCTTATAAAACTCAGAACCACCAATTCAAGATGCCCTCATCCACAGCAGGCTGGGCCCTCCCATATCAATCATTAATTAAGAAAATGGCCCCCATGCCCCATGTTGCCTACAGCCTGAACTTGTGAAGCTGTTTTCTCAATTGTAGTTCCCTCCTGAGATGTTTCTGGCCTGTGTTAAGTTGACACACGGCCAGCATACAAATACTCTTTGGCATAATTTAACTGCCGATGCTTTGGTTTATTTTTTTCCATTTTGCCGGGAGGTGGTGGCGCACGCCTTTAATCCCAGCACTTGGGAGGCAGAGCCAGGCAGATCTCTGTGAGTTCGAGGCCAGCCTGGACTACCAAGTGAGTTCCAGGAAAGGCGCAAAGCTACACAGAGAAACCCTGTCTCGAAAAACCAAAAAAACAAAACAAAACAAAACAAAAAAACTTATTTTTTTCATTTGATTGAAAAATTCTGTAAGTCTCAGAGTTCTGTTCACTTTCATAAGCTTATCATATAGCAGAGTTTAACAAGTGGAGGGAGCCAATATATACTTGCAAAATCTGAAATTGGATTTCTTTTTTTTTTTTTGTTTTTTTTTGTTTTTTTTGAGACAGGGTTTCTCTGTGTAGCTTTGCACCTTTCCTGGAACTCACTTGGTAGCCCAGGCTGGCCTCGAACTCACAGAGATCCACCTGGCTCTGCCTCCCAAGTGCTGGGATTAAAGGCGTGCGCCACCACCGCCCGACTGGATTTCTTAATAATGATGATCCTGGCTGAAATAAAACAAGGATGATGATGATTTAGATATAGATGAACTATAGAAAGAAAGTATTTCAAGTGTCCAGAGGCACGCAGCACTTGAACAAAAATTAAAACACTTTCAATAGACAAATTATAGGAGAATTTGATTTAAGAGTTAATATCTAGTGGGGCAATAAATACAAATTTTTAATTCTCTTTGGGGAGTCATAGGCTTCATCAATATCAGATACATATGCTCTCCAACTTATCCATCCTCTAATGTTCTAAACCCTGGGCTCTGATGAACAGTGTAAGATGAGTCAAATAAATTTACTTCTCTCTGACTAAACTCAGCTGCAGACAGCTGCAGTCTGAGCCCAAGAACTTGCAATAGTGAGGCCACATATTAAAATAATCCCTCTTGCCACAGTGTACTATAACTTTGCTAGTTTATTTAACATTTATTCATTATTTATTTTAATTATTCCGCTAGCATCTACTTATTGCACAAAATAATTCTAACATTCTCCCAGGTGCATTTAACTGATTTGATCAAACACAACCCCTGCAACTCCTGTACCTCCCTCTCTTGCTGATCTCCTTTACGTTAACTAACAGTATCAACCTCCATTTTTTAATGTAAGGCATTTTTGTATAAAGCAGTGACTATACAGTAGTTCTGTTTTTAATTGTTTGAGGAATCTCACACCAGTGTCTGTAGGGACTACACGAGTTTATACTCTGACCAACTCTGTGTCAGGGTTCTCTTTTCCCCAATCCTCACCTTGATATCCACTGAAGTTTTCAGCATGGCATCAAAAGGACATGCCTGAGAGTTTGTGATATTTACCCTATTCAGTTGGTTTCAATGCTGCTTTGAGAAAAAATAGAAAACTCATGTTACAAGAATAAAAAAAAAGCAATTTATATTGAGTGGAATTTCTAATCAGGGTTTCAGTTTCTTCTTCTGTGACTACAGTTTAACATGCAAAAACTCAGACAAATTTAACAATTTAGGCTTTCTGTATATTTTTTCTCCCTTGTCTGAAACATGATTTTAACACCATCCATAATTGAATAATTTTGTTCTCTTCATTGAAAACGACTTGCAAAGCTTACTGTTTTCTCTAACTCAGATCTCAGAGGGTTCATTTCATATTTTTTCATTTGTATTCATCATCAGAAGGGAAAAGAAGGAGTTTAAGGGACAAGGTTTGTATGTGAAACTAGACAGTAGTTGATCCAGATAAATGAAAGGTGTTCACAGGTCAGTTCTGTAAGTAACAAGGGACCACATCTCACTAACAAATGCTTCTTATTTGTGTTCATTCCTTAGAGCTTTAAGAGTTGAGATCCGTGTGCTACCACCCAGGTAACACTAACCTGCACACCTCTTCCTTACATGAAGACTTGTTCTATTATTTAATACTTCACTTCTACTTCAAACAACATTTTGGTTGATTATAAAAACTGCAAGTTATAATTAAGACTTGGGTCACCAAAACACACCTCATTGATGGTCTTTTGTAAACTCTGTCTCTATGAACACTTTCCTTTTGTAGAAAAGACCTTTGAGCTTTTTCAGTCAAGATCCCATGAAATGGGTAAGGCTTGTCAAAATAATAAATTGTTCTAATACTATATGCTACATAAAAATTTAAATATTAGTATAGACTCAATTTCCTGGACAATGATCATTTATAATCACCTGTAATCTGATCTTTCTTATATAATTTATAATTAGGACATAAAGCATATTGATAACTTTGAAGCTAATCACTTTTTGGAAACTGCTTTTTAGGGTAATTCTATGCTTAAATTCAAATTCGTTCTATTCTCTGAATAGCCAATATAAATTTTCCCCAAGTGTTAGCTAAGCAGAAATGAACCAATTCTTTTCACTGTAAATTAAGGAATATTGGGTATAAAAGCATTCTCTTTACTTATTCACTGCAGTTTTGAAGCTAAAAAGAGTGTTTATTATTACTTGTGTTACAGGAAAACTGTATGAATATATTAAGCCACCCACAGCTGTTCTGAAGCCTAGTTAGTTTGTATGAAAGCTCTCTCTTGATGATGGCACTTGATTATGTTATCACAACGTACTGGACACAGAGTACATTGATGGGTCAGGTGATCATAGGTCTACAGTCTCTTCTCTTGTCTGTGTGACCTAAGTCTGTCTCTATGAGAATCTCTAAACTGAGCATTGCATTTATAGGTGTTCAGTTACATTAAAGGAGTTCATCCACATGGACTGTGGAACTTACCATGCCATTTCTCTTTTTCCTACTTTCTGTCCTTAGGGAATTTCATTTCATTTTGGTGTAAACCTTATTTACTTACTCATTGTATTATGTTGAAGTGCTTTATTCTACTAATCATGGTATTATAAACATATCAACTCACTACTCTTTGTTGAAAGTTTGGCAGAGCAAGTTACAATCAACATCTTTGTTAAAAGGGTTCATTGTATCAACAAGCAGTAAATATTAAAATCAACTTTAATTATCACTATAGATCATACTTATCTGGCTTAGAAATAGAAGTCTTTACCTTGTTCTACTATCAACTAGGTACAATACATGCAAATGGAAAACAAGGCCAGACCCAAACAAACTGCCTACAACTTAAAGATCTTTAGCCTCAGAACATAATGTAAGTCACATTGAATCAAATTAGACACACCCTTACTAGACTTATTTTACTGTGTCTACATCTAGTTCTGAATCCACAGTCAACTAAAGGAAAGTACTTTTTAAATCCATACAGAGAAAAAGATGGGATGGAGAGAGAAAGAGAAAGTGAGAGAGAGAGAGAGGATAGGATGAGGGAAAGGAGGAAAGGGTGGAGTCGGGAGTGATAAAGAGTAGGAAAGAAACTGTGTCCCTGAAACACATTGAGAAATTGTCTTTGGAAAAGAACTAAATGCTAATAAACATATTATTACAGTGTCTTAATCAAAATGCTCACAGTGGCAGGTAAAAATGTGTCAAGAATGTAGAGAGTGTGGCTAGCACCTAGAATTTATAGGGAAACAACTGCCCTTAGATCCTGAAGCTATTCCCAGTTAGGAAGGTAGAACCATGTGGCAAACTTATCTCATTTTGAGAAGTTACTTGAATTCAATATTTTTCTGGGAGAATCTTTTACATATTTAAAAAATTATTTTACCACTGATAAGTTGCCAGTTCCTACTATATAACCCTACTCATGATCATGCAAACAAACTTAGTTAAACTCAGTAGGTCAAAGAAAATTCATCAAAGTAGAAGAATGAATACTAGGAGGAAGCAAGAGTTCAGTAGACTGATGGAGATTAGAGTTATGAAGGAAAAAATAACCAACATTCAAAACATACATGTATGACATTGTCACGAATGAAATAATAAACAAAAGTAAATTTAAAAACATGAGAATTTTTGTAACATATCTAAATAAACACTAAGTGAGTTTGATGAAATTCATCTCCAGATGTCTTACAATCTGTGGGTCCAGTGGATGATGGGCACTGTCAATCTTTCACTTATCATACAGATTCAAGGAAGTAAGAATTTCAGAACAAGTGACTATGTGGTGAGTGTTATGTGAGTGCTGACACTAAGTAATAGCTGAGTGCTGTAACTAGAGTTTTCCTGCCTGGCTCACAGTCAGGACAAATCTGTGTCACCCGCCAGTCCCACAGCCACTCAGACCCAGCCAAGTAAACACAGAGACTTATATTGCTCACAAACTGTATGGTCATGGCAGGCTTCTTGCTAACTGTTCTTATATCTTAAATTAATCCATTTCTATAAATCTATACCTTGCCACATGGCTCATGGCTTACCGGCATCTTCACATGCTGTTTGTCATGGCGGCGGCAGGTAGTGTCTCTGACTCAGCTTCCACTTCCCATAATTCTTCTCCTCCTTGTCCTGCCTACACTTCCTCCTGCCTGACTACTGGCCAATCAGTGTTTTATTTACCAACCAATCAGAGCAACACATTTGCCATACAGAACATTCCACAGCAGAGTGCTTAGTTCTAAAGGACATTTATACCATCTCCCCAGGACTTGGGGTACACTGCAGACAGGGTAAAAGAGATGTAAGAGTTGGAAGATGAGGAGATGACTACAAAATACCATTTTCTGAGCATTGCAGTCAGGGCAATCAGGGACTCTCAACAACAGAGGATGGTTCTGCTGTCTGCACAAGAACAGACCCATCAACAGGCAAGCATGGGGGAGCCAGGGAACCTGCTCATCACTGCTGAACTACTAACTACTGATAGTTTCAGAGAAGGGGGGATTTATTCCTTTTAGCTGTGTGCCCACTGGTGAGTCCAGTGGGTCCACTGAGTCCTCTCAGTGGCCATACAGAGTGCCATGGTTAAACTAAATAGATCACAAAACATATTCAAAGAGACAAAACTGGGGAAGGACAGGAAGGGAGGAGAAGGATGTCTTTAGGGGAGGGGATCAGAGAGGATTAAGGGACAGAGTCACCAGAGTGCACCATATACATATGCGAAATTGTCAAAGAATTTAAATAACAAAATGTTCTTTAAATATATCCATTGTTAAAGAATTTGTAAGCACCTGAAACTTTGTTTCAGTTAATATTTAGGTTTTAGAGCACATCCTGCAAACCATCAAAACCTTTCTGAATTAGATGCATTGGGTATAGAGAAGTCAGGAGAATTATTTTCTTTTTTTCTTCTATTGCTATTTCAATTTGAATTTAAATGGCTTAAGTCTACAATACAAAACTTTTTTCTTAAAAGGATGGCATTTGAATAAAATAACATGTGTTATGAACATATGATTTTTTAGAACATATGTCTATTACTGAAGGCAGATGTACACCAAAACTTCAAGTTGGCTCATTCACAGAATACTTCACCATTACTGAGCACCATGACAGAGTAGGAGGATTTCTTAAATAAGGCTGGAAACAGTTCAACATAAACATTCTCCCTCATCAAGGTGTGGACAGGGTCTTACGGAGTGCAGAACCTCATCATGTCTCATTAGGAAGCAGCAGTCTTCAGTTTGATCTCTTAGTCTTTACTAAAAGCAGTGGAGAGAACAAATACATTGATTTTGCTTTTTAAGTAGTACTGAAGAGCATACAGCCTTTCTTGACTAGCAGCAGCCGAGTGCACTGAAAATGTAATTGATGTATGTGTCAGTGTCTCCATGAAGAGTCCCAGCTCTCCTGAAAGGGAGAAAGGAAAGCCATTTGGAGTTCTCAGGTTATATGTTGTAGTTACTCATCAGCTTGGTGACCCACCAAGACCTCAAAGATTGAAAAGTAAGTCATTATACATGTAGGACTCTCATCTGAAATTACAACCACAGAAAAACAGAATTTTGATTATTCTAATTTATTATTTGATCCTCAAAGAAATAAGTCAGGTAACAGTAAAAGTTCAAAAAATCACAGCCACACCCTTATTACTCAGTTTCCCTTCCATCCATTCTTCCCATATTCCTTGACTACAGTTCTCCTAAATCATAAAGGAGAATGGCAGGGACGTCAGTCAACAGGGTCCATTGTGGGTTGGCCATCAATTTAATTGCTTTCTTGTTACTGAGAAGATTTAAATGTCATTCTAACAAAAGTGCTCAGGGTTAATGTCTAGTCAACAGGGTAAGTAAGCTCTTTGTTTTTTTTTTTTTTTTGAATTTATTTTATTTTATTTTACAATATAATTCAACTTTACATATCAGCCATAGATTCCCCCGTTCTCCCTCCTCCCGCCCCACTCCCCTCCCCCCGGCCCACCCCCCATTTCCATCTCCTCCAGGGCAAAGACTCCCCCGAGGATTGAGATCAACCTGGTGGACTCAGCCCAGGCAGGTCTAGTCCCCTCCTCCCAGGCTGAGCCAAGCATCTCTACTAAGCCCCAGGTTTCAAACAGCCAATTCATGTACTGAGCACAGGACCCGGTCCAACTGCCTGTATGCCTCCCAGACAGATCAAGCCAATCAACTGTCTCACCCATTCAGAGGGCCTGATCCAGTTGGGGGCCCTTCAGCCATTGGTTCACAGTTCATGTGTTTCCATTCGTTTGGCCACTTGTCCCTGTATTCCATCCATCCCTGGTCCCAACAACTCTTGCTCACATAAACCCTCCTCCTTCTCGCCAATTGGACTCCTGGAGCTCCACCCAAGGCCTGACCGTGGATATCTGCATCTAGTTCCCTCAGTCACTGGATGGGGTTTCTATCACGACAATTAGGGTGTTTGGCCATCCTATCACCAGGGTAGGTCAGATCAGGCTAATTCTTGACTATTGCCAGCAGTCTATTGTGGGTGCATCTTTGTGGATTTCTGTGGGCCTCTCCAGCACTTTGCTTCTTCCTATTCTCATGTGGTCTTCACTTATCATGAACATTCCTTGTGTTCCCTCTCTGTTCTTGATCCAGTTGGAATCTCCTGCTCCCCCAAGTTCTCTTTCCCTCGCCCCTCGCCCTTCATTACCCTCACTCACGTCCAGACTGTTCATGTAGAACTCATCCATTTCTCCATCATTAGGCAATCCCCGTGTCTTTCTTGGGGTCCTGTTTTCCAGGTAGCCTCCCTGGTGTTGTGAGTAGCTGTCCAGTCACCCTTGTTCCACAACTAGTATTCTCCTATGAGTGGGTACATACCATGTTTGTCTTTCTGAGTCTGGGTTACCTCACTCAGGAGGATTTTTTCTAGATCCCTCCATTTGCCTGCAAACCTCATGATGTCATTGTTTTTTTCTGCTGAGTAGTATTCCATTGTATATATGTACCACAGTTTATTTATCCATTCTTCGGTTGAAGGGCATCTAGGTTGTTTCCAGGTTCTGGCTATTACAAACAATGCTGATATGAACATAGCTGAGCAAGTGCCCTTGTGGTATGATTGAGCATTCCTTGGGTATATGCCCAAGAGTGGTATAGCTGGATCTTGGGGGAGATTGATTCCCAATTTTCTAAGAAAGCGCCGTATTGATTTCCACAGTGGCTGTACCAGCTTGCATTCCCACCAGCAGTGGAGGAGAGTTCCCCTAGCTCCACATCCTCTCCAGCACAAATGTCCTCAGTGTTTTTGATCTTAGCCAATCTGACTGGCGTAAGGTGGTATCTTAGAGTTGTTTTGATTTGCATTTCCCTAATGATTAGGGATGTTGAGCAATTCCTTAAATGTCTTTCAGCCATTTGTGTTTCCTCTGCTGAGAATTCTCTGTTTAGTTCTATAGCCCATTTCTTAATTGGACTGTTGGGAATTTTGATGTTTAATTTCTTGAGTTCCCTATATATTCTGGATATCAGTCCTCTGTCAGATGTGGGGTTGGTGAAGATCTTTTCCCATTCTGTGGGCTGTCGCTTTGCCTTGTTGACCATATCCTTTGCTCTACAAAAGCTTTTCAGTTTCAAGAGGTCCCATTGATTGATTGTTTGTCTCAGTGTCTGAGCTACTGGTGTTATACATAGGAAGCGATCTCCTATGCCAACGCATTCAAGACTACTTCCTACGTTCTCTTCTAGCAGGTTCAGAGTAGCTGGATTTATGTTGAGGTCTTTGATCCACTTGGACTTAAGTTTTGTGCACGGTGATAGATATGGATCTATTTGCAGCCTTCTGCACATTGATATCCAGTTATGCCAGCACCATTTGTTGAAGATGCTTTCTTTTTTCCATTGTACGTTTTTGGCTTCTTTGTCAAAAATTATATGGTCATAGGTGTGCGGATTAATGTCAGGGTCTTCAATTCGATTCCATTG
>CABHPQ010137026.1:8665-23506 GCA_902168405.1 Peromyscus aztecus
TCTCTCTCTCTCTCTCTCTCTCTCTCTCTCTTTCTTTCTTTGGTTTTGCTTTTTGGTTTTTTGAGACAGGTTTTCTCTGTGTAGCTTTGCGCCTTTCCTGGAACTCACTCTGTAGCCCAGGCTGGCCTTGAACTCACAGAGATTCGCTTGCCTCTGCCTCCCGAGTGCTGGGATTAAAGGCATGTGCCACTACCGCCTGGCTAGCCTGCTTTCTTATGGAACCCAGGACCACCAGCCCAGGAGTGACGAGTAAACTGGGCTGGGTCCTCCTCCATCAATAACTAATTAAGAAAATGCCCCCCAGGCTTGCCTACAGCCTTATGTAAGCAGTTTTATTTAATTGAGGTTCTCTCTTCTTAAATCATTTTAGCCTATGTCAAGTCAACATAAACTAGCCAGCCCATCTTGCTCTTGAACTCATAGCAGCTCTGATTACTTGCAGAAGACCACTCAAAACTGGCTCATTAACATTCCATCTGCTCACGAGGCTTGTTCCTTCCTGAGGATTTATGCAAAATTATTGATTTAGCTGTGTAGCCACCGGAGGTGCCCATCCTTCTGTAAATACCACTTCATCCACAGTCTTGTGAGCAAGCCCAGTGGAACATTTGGGGTTCTAAAAGAAAAACATAAAGACGTGAGGGTAGACGGGACTAATGTGGAAGAGGAGAGGGAGCTGTGAGAGCGAGAGGAGCGCAAATGAGGAAAAGGAGAGGAAATGATGACCTGATCACACTTGATACACCTATTTGAAAATGTCACAACAAAATCTGTTACTAGCAAAATTAATATATGCTAATAAGCCAGGCAGTGGCGGCACATGCTTTAATCCCAGCACTCAGGAGGCAGAGGCAGGGGGATCTCTGAGTCTGAGGTCAGCAGTCTGGTCTACGGAGTGAATTCCAGGACAGCCGGTTACTCAGAGAAACCTTGTATGAATGCTAATAAAACGTAACAAACCTTGAATGCATGCTAATAAAACATAACAAAACTAGCATATATCCACTATAGTCCCCAAACCCGGATGTATCCACTATAGATTCAAAAGATCCCCACCTCCTATCTGGAGAAGAATCTGAGACAATCTCGCTCAACCCACTGGATGTGGGAGGTAAAGTAAGGATGTTATACTTGAGGGCATAACCCAATCTCAGACTTACAAGCAAGAGTTTCAAAAATTTTAATGGATATGTTATATTTTGCATTAATCATATGCCTGGCAAAATTTTATTCATAGGGAAAGAATGTTAGGTTCTTTAGAAAAATGGTCATTCTCTTATACCAGGACTTCCTGTGCCCCAGATTCAAGTTCCCTTAGCCACAGTTGAGAATTGACAATTGAGAGAAATTACTGCTTGTTACCAGGCTGGTTACGTTCCTACTTAGTTTCACGTTTTTCAGTTTTATGTCCCATGGGACAAATGTTCAAGGAAAAAGGAAGAGAAACAGTACTGTCATGTAGTAATGTGCAATTTTACCTCCAGGCCCTCAATAGCACACTGGTATTTACTCTAAGGAATGATTTTCTCTCGTTCTTATTTCTGTTTCTGAAGTCCTCGGGGCAGATGGTGCACACCAGGAGCATCTTCAGCTCATCTCCTGCATCCTCAAGCATGTTTCACAATAATCCCTACAATTGCTGTCACTGAGCTCAGCCTCATTGTATCATAGATGAACTGCACCTGGGACACTTGTCATCAGCCTCGGAATTAATTTATTATTTTCATGACAGGTGACCACAGACATAGTCACTCAGCACATACAAATCCATTCTTTCGACTCTCTGGAGGTTGGAGACTCTAAGATCCTCAAGGCAGAGGAGTGTGGAGGGGAGTTGTCTTCCTTCTGGTGTCTTGAGAAGAGCAAACATTGCTTCTTGCTTTCCTTAGCCTATGCTGACACCCCAGTTCCATAGCTGACGGACTGTTGTGGCTTGAATGTGAGATGTCTCTTTAGATTCGTGTGTTTGAATACTTGGTACCCAGCTTGTGGCACTGTTTGGGAAGGTTGTGGAATCTTTAGAAGGCGGAGCCTTGATGCAGGAAGTGGGTCCCTGGGGGTTTTAGAACTCTGCCCCATTTCCTATTCTGCTCTGCTTCCTAAGGGCAGATGCCTTCCCTGCCATGACATAAAGAACAACTGGTGGTGGTGGTGGATGGGTGGCACTCACTAGGTAATCTTAAACCAGTTTCAGGACCTTCCTGGACAGACATTCATGCAGATAGCACCGATCCCCTTCCACCTGGTACACTTTGCAACTTGAGGGGTGATTAACCCCTGCACATTTTGTTATTAAGAATTTTTTTATTCATTTTACATATCAATCAAAGATTCCCCTCTTCCCTACTCCTGGCCCTACAACCTTTCCCGCCCAACACACCCTCCATTCCCTCCTACAAGAAGGTAAGGCCTCCCATGAGGAGGTACATTTAGTGGAGGCAGGTCCAAGCTGTTCCCCCTGCCTCAGGACTGAGTGAGGTGTCCCATCATAGGTAGTGGGCTCCAAAAGCCTACTCATGCACCAAGGATGGATTCTGATACTACTGGCAGGGGGCCCCTTAAGCAGATCAAGCTACACACCTGTCTCGCTACCTGCACATATTCTTATCTCGGGCACTTACCTATAACAGATGGAACTCGAGGTAAAATGGACTTCCGAGAAAAGCATGTTCCTTTTCTGAGGTGCCTGACCCGGGGAGGCACAGAGGAGGGCACACACAGGGGTAGAGAATGCAAGCCCCACGCCCACTGATCTTGGCCTGCTATTTTCCTCAAGGCTATAATGTCATTTCCTTGTCAATGGAACTAAGCTCTCACTGTTCATTTTGTCATTGTGTATGGACTAGATTCTTTACTTTTAAGAGAGAGAGAGAGAGAGAGAGAGAGAGAGAGAGAGAGAGAGAGAGAGAGAGAGAGAGCTACAGTGGTGGGAACCAGAGGGAAACTTAGACTTCCCTGTAACTTGTGTTTCCTTTTCTCAGAACCTAAACTCTGTGATTCATTTTTTCACCTTCCCTAAGCAGATTTCTCAATTCTAGAAATGGGAGAAATGTGTGTCTATGGAGAGGAACAGGCACAGCCTGAAAGATGGAACACACACATGCCACACAGCACATGTGTGTAGGTCAGAGAACAACTGTCAGGAGTCAACTCTGTCCTTCCACCTTGTTGAGTCAGGGATGAGCTAGCCACTCTTCCATGTGATTCTTCCACTTCTGTGTGAGAGCCAAAGTTACACTTTCAGTTTTAACTACTATGCCATAGAGATCCATGAAACAAAAATGCCTCTGATCTGCAAGCCCCTTGTCCAAGGACTGATAGTTCCCAAAATGCTGAAGGCTATTGTTTATGGGAGATTAAAAAAAAGTCACATGCTTTTCATGCCCCTAAACAAGTTTGTCTGACCCATCTGCCCCAGGTGTGCTTGATCACATGTGAGCACGAGGTACACAGGCAAGGAATATGTCAGGATGTGTGCTTGCCACTGATTGGACTTGATGGGAAATGCAATGCATTGTGGGTTTTCCTTCTTAAGCCCTTGCCATATTTGATTGTGGGCCATTTCCTGGGAACCTGGATATGGACCTGGCCATAGCTCATCCATTGTGGCCAGTATTTAATTAAAGCTTGCTTAAAATTTGGCTTTAAACTGTGAGAGTGGTCTTATCTTGATGAGATTAACATCTGCCCCTCATCATCTCATGGTAAGAGTGCTGGGATGCAGATGCATACCAGATCTGTTGTTTCTCATGTGGATTCTAAGGAATCAAACATTGGCTCACCCAGCTTGCATTAAGCTGCTTTAACCTGTTGACCTGGACCTACAAGACCCTGATAATTTCATAGCACTTATCAGGGCTAATCAGCATTTTTTTCTTAATATCAATTATCTTTTACTTACAGTATATCTTTATTGGCAGGTTCCTGTTACTCAGACATGGATAGTCTACTATTTGACTATCTAAAATCATCTTGACCCTGGGGCTTAAGTTCCTTTGCTCTAATTGACTTTCCTTGGTGAATTTTTACTAGACTAGAAACTACTCAATGTTTCTTTAATTGCATCCAGAAAACAGCACTCAATCTAATATTTTTAGGGTTGATTTTCAAATATTTTAATTTATTTTGTTTGTATATGTGTACAGATATGCTTGCCTCTCTCTCTCTGTCTCTCTCTGTGTCTCTTTCTCTGTCTCTCTCTGTCTCTCTCTGTCTCTCTCTGTCTCTCTGTCTCTGTCTCTGTCTCTGTCTCTGTCTCTCTCTCTCTCTCTCTCTCTGTATGTGTAGGCCAGAGGAAGATGTCAGCAGTTTGATTCTGTTGGATTTGGTTCTATTTTCTCACTGAATCTAGAGCTATACTGGGAGC
This sequence comes from Peromyscus aztecus, assembly GCA_902168405.1. Lineage (NCBI taxonomy): Eukaryota > Metazoa > Chordata > Mammalia > Rodentia > Cricetidae > Peromyscus > Peromyscus aztecus. Next base: position 13,032 of record CABHPQ010137026.1, read on the forward strand.
CAGCACACCCCAGAAAATCCCTGTCTCTGCCTATGTCTGCCCCTCGCAGAACTGAGGTTGTAGGCATGTGCAAGGTCACACCCAAGGGAGTTCTGAGGATTGCCACTCAAGTCTTCGTGCTTGTGCAGCAAGTACTTACTGAATCATCTCTGCAACCCTATAAAGTATCTTTATAGAATTAAAAAATGCATAGTGGCTTGAAAATGAAGATGTAGCTAAATAATATTAAAGTTAACCGCAAAGAGAAGCTTATTTAATTTTATGTGCCACAAATGATTCTCTATTGATTTCAGAACATGCCCCTGCCTCAGTGTGGACCCCTGTGATAAAATCCTTTCACACTTGTAACAGAAAGGAGGTCATAAGCACAGTAAGTCTGCCTTTGAATTGCAAACCAGGGGCAAGTTTTCAGGCACATAACCATGTAGAGCTTCAGGAGGGAGATTTCCTAAGCAGCAGAAGTGGATGAGACTTTATCCAGAGTGAGAGGGCGGACAAGCAAGAAGTTCTGGAACAGAGGAGAATTTCATAGCTTTTCCTGAGGCCATCCCTGAAGGACATTTGTGTGGAAAACCAAAAAAACGATTTAATGAGTAAGACAAGACTTGGAAAAAGAAACTCTCTCTTTTTCTGTATTCATTGGCAAATACTCAACCACTTTTACCTTTTTAACAACAAAAATAGTGAGTGGAACAAGGCAGAGAAGGTGGCTGGTTGGTCTCTGGCCCTCCTTAGCTAGTCACTTGTAATGTGTAGCTTTAATTGTTAACCTGACACAACCTGGTAAGAAAGTCTCAGTGAGGTATTATGTAGTTCACTGTAGGCTGTACACATGTCTATGGGGGGTTGTCTTGATTACTTTAACTGATGAGGGTATACCCAGCCTAAAGTGAATGACATACTTCTTAGTTTTGGGTCTGGACTGTATAGTAATATCTAGTGCTAGCTGAAAAATAAGTATATATGCATTTTGTATGGATTGTGGAGTCCACAATAATTCAAAAACATTAGCCACCTACCCCACTTCTTCTGTTGCGTGACCCTTGTCCCATATTCTCTGAGGGTATGAGAAGAACAGTTGGTTAAAAGCTAAGACAAGACCCCAGTTGTGTCAAGAGCTGTGCTAAGATAACCACAGACTTGTGTAAACAAGCTTTTACAACCCCCCTGTTAAACTTTGTGCAAATACCTTATTATTACAAATTGTACTACTAGTTGTAAAATGTTATCACAAGTTGTAAATTTCTGGAATGTATCAACACACTTAACCTCAAATTGTAAAAAGTCTTTCTCATATAACCCCTGATCCTTGACTTGTGACTTTTGCTTTAAAAAGGAGCTACTCCCTCAGTTCAGTGTCACGGTGTCAGAACCTGACCTGCCTGTGGCCCTAACTAGTTAGAAGTTATGGTACCCTGTGGTGATGGAATAAAGTTGCCTCTGCTCATCTGACTTTGGTGGCCTTGTCCTCAATATTTATGTGACTCCCAGGCCCAACAGGTTGAGATGTGACTACTGCTTCAATTCTGCCTTAATTTCTCTGCAATGGTAGACTGTGACCTGGAATTGTAAACCAAATAAAATAAACCCTTTTTCTTATAAGTTGCTTTTTTCTCAACTTTTTTCTCTTCTTCCTTCCTTCCTTCCTTCCTTCCTTCCTTCCTTCCTTCCTTCCTTCCTTTCTTTCTTTCTTTCTTTCTTTCTTTCTTTCTTTCTCACAAAACAGAAACTAATTATACTAGAACATCATCTAATAGACAAAGCTACATTTAAGCTGTTTATATAGATCATTGTAACAATACCTCAGGGATTGATTGTGAGTCCCAGGAGCCAAGATACTGGCATGAAGCTATAGAGGAAAACATAGGAGCCCTAGGTTCGGGATTTGGTACTTATATGAGGTAAATAGCATAATTCAAACCCTCAAAGGATAAATACCATAGTGAAAAATAAATGCAACTGAATATTTTTAGAATTAAATTTGAACCTACAGTGTATAGACTAGCCGTGTAGCTAGACTGGTAGAGTGTTTTCTAGCATGAAGGAGTACCTGGAGTGCATCCCCAACACTGCATAAATTGAGTGGTTAGTGCAGACCTATTGTCCCAGAACTGGAGAGGTGGAGGCAGGAGGACCAGAAGTTCAAGTCATTGTCTGCTAAATAATGAGTATGAGATCAGTCAGGGCTACATGAGGCCCAGTCACAACAAAAGAATAAGCAATAAAGTCAAGTATGAAATACTACTGGTTTCTAGACAATTACTCAAGCATAAATATCTTCAATTCTTTTAAGGGTAATTCACATGGTTGATATAAAATACTACATGGCAGTCTGGTTAAAAAAAAAGTCGGTAGTGACTCCTACCTTCTTTCTCAACTGTTTGTGGGTAACATCTCTTCAACTCTTGAGAAATGCTACATTATTCCCTTCATTCTTCCTAACTATCCCCATGACTGATCTGTTTATTAAGATAATATCTACGGTGAGCTCAAGTTTGTGAGTATGTGTGTTGTGTGCATGTGTGTATTTTGCAGAGGTTTTAGAGTACAGGGTTATCTAAGGAACCTCTAAGTTTGTTCGATAAAACAAACACAAAATTTTATAACCAGGAAAGACAGAAGATGAAGATGAGGAGAAAGGATAGCAACAGACACACAGAGAGTAAAAGTGATGAACTTTACTAAAACACACACTGATTCCTATAGGACCTGAGGGACCCAAGAGCTAGGATTCTGCTAAGGCATTCTGGGTTGAACATCTTACAGGGCTCCCATGGCCTCATCTCCTCTGACCATCCTCCCTTTATCCCTACTGGTCCTGCCCTGACATCCTCCCTAGGTGGGCTTTCCTTGGCCACATTAGCATTAGCATGTCTATTGTTGTCCTTGTTCAAGTTATGCTTTGGTACTCATGTTGATTAGACTTCATGAGTGTAGCTTCTGATGTCTGGCATTCCTAGGAGACACAGTCTCATAGCAAACTCCCTTTTCCTCTGACTCTTATAATCTTTCCATTCCCTATTTCACAATGATCCCTAGCCTTAGGTTTAGGACTTGTATTACAGGTTTCTTTTTTTGAGACTGTGCTACACAACTGCATTTTTACTGGTTGTGGTTTTCTGTAATGGTCTTCATTTATTGTAAAGAAAAGTTCCCTTGATGAGGAGTGAAGACTAAACTTTCTGAGGGAATAAGGACAAATATTTAGAATGTTGTTAGAGATTGTGCTGGTTTAGTAAACTGTCAACTTTAGGTTCACCTCCAAGATCCTTGACTTCTTTCTTCACAGAAGAAGAAAACACTACTGTAAAATTCATAAGGAACCACAAAAGACCCTGTATAGCCAAAACTGTTTTCAAGGGGACTCAGTAAAGAAACTGCTGAAATGGCCACTCTATTAAGAGAAAGATTTTTTTATTGTGAATAAGAAAGGAGAATACTCAGAGGCACCTGGAAGAGTCCAGAGCAGAAAGAAAGAGACTGGATACTGCCAGTATCAGGTCTCAAGAAATTCCTTTTTGCCAGCCTGGCATTTAGACAAAAGTCAGCATTCCTGCAGAGACTGAAGAAGATAGTTCCTACGTGATAATAAAAAATCATTCTCCTTATCTCTGGCAAAAGGGACATATGACTTTTCCATGAACCTATGCCTGTGGTGCTTATTAGCATATCAAGGTCTATGCTAGCCTCTGGATTCCCTCAGCCCTACCTGTTACAAAGTCATCTTGGCTGTCATATCCACTCCCTACCTTAAACTTCTCTAGCCCCAGAGCTTAATTTCTTCCCAGCACTTCTCTGATACCTGCATAACCCAGTCATTTTAGCTACATGTCCTCTTGGCTCTTGGATCTCTTGCTCTTTTGATCTCCTGGCTAGTCCCTGACATTTTAGCGCCCCCCTCTCTCTTTCTCTTCATCTCTCACTCCCCCTTCTTCTGTCTCCTCTCATGGTTCTGTTCAGTCTGCTGGCCTGGTTCAATCTGGACACTTCCAGATGCCTCTGACTATACTCTCCCTCATACCTACATTAAACTTTCTCTTTAACCATACCTTTTGCACTTACATACTCTTATTTTTTTTTTTATTCAGCCAGGACAATTTGTGAGAGAGATGAGAGAACACAGTGTGGGAAAATTACATGGGTTATAAGGAGGGTAAGGAGATAGGGGGAGAGAAAGGCTAGAAGGCTGGAGTAGTTTGAAATGTATAACAGGTACTTAAGAGTAGAGACTGAGGAACCTTGGAGGCTGGATTCGACTTTGATATGCTGATGTCTGCCAAAGTATATGTCAATGGAGAGCCAACTATCTTTTGCCAGAGGCAAAGGAAGTGATTCCTTTTGCTGAACAAAACAAGAAATTCCCATAGCATGCTGCCTTTTTTGTCTGACCTCTAGGAATCCTTTGATAGTCTAGATTGAGATCATTTCTGGATAAATGGAGTTCCTGGGACCTAGCATAAACAACCCAGAGCAAAAAGAACAATATTGGCCAGATTACCATTATAAATCTTAAGCCATATTACAGAACCATAGTAATAAAAACAATGTGACACCAGCACAAAAGCAGATGTGCAGACTAATGGAACAAAATTGAAGACCTAGCAAGAGTCCACATGACTTCAGCCATTTAATAAGTGGCAAAGATACCAAAAGCAATGTTGGAGAAAAGAAAGATTTTCAACAAATGCTGCTAGGGAAACTGGATGCCCACATGCAGAATCATGAAATTAGACTGATATCTATTGCCTTGTACAAAAATTAAATTTCACATGAATCAAAGACCTAAATGTGAAATCTGAAACACTGAAACTAGTAGAAGAAAACCTAGGCATGCCCTAAATGTCATATGTGAAGAAAAAGACTTTCTGAATAGGAATCTACATGTCCAAAGATTAAGTCTAATAAATGAAAAGCAGGACTTCATAAAACTAAAAGTTTCTGTATGGTTAAAGAAACAATCAAGTGAATAGAAAATCCACAGAATGGGAGAGAATCTTTACCAGATACACATCTGTCAGAGGATTAATATTTAGAATATATGAAGAACTCAAAAGACAAAAAGGCAAGAAAATAAATGACCCACTCAAAATATGGGCCTGGGATATGAACAGAGGACTCTGAAAAGACAAAAAAAGACTAAGAAATATATTTAAAAAAAGGTTGATGGTCTCTAGAAATTAGAGAATTGCAAATTAAATAGAAATCTTTGCAATTTCATCTCATCCCATTCAGAATGTCAAAGATGAAGAAAACAATGGCCAATAAATGCTGGAGTGGGTATGCAGGAAGGGAATGAACCCTCATCCATTGTTGGTAGGATTGCCAACTGGTGTAGTCTTATCCACTCTGAAAATCATTGTGGTGAATTCTCAAAAAGATCAAAATAATTCTACCATCTAACCTAGCTATACCATTTCTTGGCATATGCTGAAGGACTTGACATTTTACTCCAGAGATACTTGCTCAGACATGTTCATTGCTGTTCTATTTGCAATAGCTGGTCTTATGAGGAACTCACCAAAGAAGATTATTCAGACAGTCTATAACCCATTGAAAGTCTTCATCCCATCTGGCTGGGACTGCACTTGTGCATTTGGGCCCAAGTGTAGCCCTGAGTGTTTAGAGCAAGGGACATTTTAAAGTAAAAGCCATATCCAGTTATCTTGCTCAGTAGCTCCAGGATGAGGTTTTATGCAAGCAAGCATCTTTAACAGAAGCCAAAATGAGTAAGTAGAGACAACTTGACATCTGGTTCCTGGAACAGAATTGGATAATTTTCCATGGAATTCTCCATCAAGGAGGTCAAATTCTAGTCAAATGTGAAAAGGCTCCAGAAGAATATGAGATGGAGGAACCTCTGCACTCTTTTGCCCTTATTTAAGGGTAAACAACCTAAATGCTAAGAAATGGATAATAAAAAATATGTTACATATACTTGGAATACTAAAGAAAAACAAAATATGAAATTTAAAGGGAAATGGATAGTACTAGAAAAGACCATATTTTGTGAGGTAACCCAGAAAGACGAAGATCATTCCATTTCTCTCATCTGAGGCTCCTAACTCCAAACCTTCAGATGTGAGAACATATCTTGTAGTAACTACAGCCACCAGGAAACTAACAGAGGACCATTGCTGGAGTAGGAGAGTGACAGAAAGAGGTATAGTAAGGTACAAGTATCCGATGAGAAATATGAGGAAAACTCAGGGAGGGGGACTCTAATCAGGAAGGGGGCAGGGAGACAAATGCAGAAGAAGGAGAGTGGAGGATAAGATAATAGTAAGGATGTTTCAAAAATTAACAAGGAAGCATACTGTTAATTATCTACCAGAAAGAAACAAAAAAAAAAAAAACCAAAAAACCAAACTACAATACACATGAGTCTGTGTATAAATATACAGAAATAGTTTAAATGAAAGTACTGCATCTGGGTTGGCAATGATTCCTTCCAAAAGCCAAGATCATCTAACAAAAGCCTCAATTACAAAAAATAGAAGCCCTCTTTTGAGTTGTTGATTAGGATGACTCCTAAAACATTACAGGCTATTGCCATTGTTGTTGGTTGCTTCCCAGAGGTGGAAAGTGAGTATGTCCTTATTGCTGAAGACATTATACACTTCAGACACAAGACCCAGAAGCCCCTGTGCTGAAACTGACCTGAAAACCTCTTCCCTGAAAAGTAGCTTTTATGGTACCAGAAGACTTCATGCAAGCTTTCCAAGGAGGGAAGAAACCAACCATCCTATTCAGCTATAATCCTTATGAACTACAATGACCTGCAAGGCACTACAATCCTAAAAATGCAGTAGCAGCATGCCTACCTGGGTGGTAGCCAGCAGCTCTCTAAATGAGCTTAAGACTCACACAGCATAAAATAAATCATGCTACTGGGAAACCAAGATAACTAACCAGGGTTAGTAAAGCAGCCCTCTTAAAAGGGCCTGTTCTTGCTTTCCCCATTCCCCATTTGTCTAAGTTCCTCTAATTCTTGTGTGTGTATGAGTGCTCACGCACACGGGCACATGCACCTGTGCATGCATATATGTTGATACTGGTATTTTTAATTATTACTCCACATTTTAAAAGATTTTTTTATGTGTATGAGTATTTTACTTGCATGGATGTATGTGCATCAAGTGTATGCCTATCTTAGGAAGTCATAAGAAGGCAATGGATCCACCATATGGGTGCTGAGAACAGAACCCAAGTTCTCTGCAAGAGAAGCAAATGTTGTTAACCACTAACCATTTCTCAGAGACAGGATCTCTCACTGAATCTGGAGTTCACCATTTAAGCTATGTTTTCAAGTAATTAGCCAGCAAGCCCAAAGATATTCCTGTCTCTGCCTCCCCAGCACTGAGATTATAGGCACACACCACCAAGCCTGGCTAATTTGTGGGTGTTGATGGTCAAGTTCTCATGCTTGTGAGGGTTTCTCACAGGATCAGTCACATGTTTCACAAGAATTTAAGGGAGAGGAGCTTGGACATCAGTAGCTCAGCTTTCACCATGGAGAATGAGTTCATTCCCTGATGGTGACAGAATGCTAAGAGCAGCTATGTCATTTGATCCCCAGTGAGGCCAGGGACTTGCAGGTACCTTGATGTGTTGTGCCCACATTGTAAGACCCCCGAGCAAGACCACCACAGAGCCAATATCTGATGCAAAACTTATAGGAGTTTATTGATTACAAGCCTGGGCTTGGTCTGTGTCCAGCACTCCAACACATCAGGTGGAAGAGGACAGTCCTAAGCTCTCAGAATGAGGAATTTTTAAAAGGAAAAACTACAATCAGGGTGGTACAATCCTTTGCTTCATATGATTGGGTAAGTGTATGTAACCTTTGAATTTACTGGTTGGGGTCCAGATGAATTTTCAACAACCGTTATCAGAAGGACATTTGGAGCCTGCAGATGTTGTTTATCAGGATTGATTTATGTGAGTGACAATCATGTTAGTAACTTTTAATTTACTAGGGTTAGTTGGGGGTTACAGTTATCCATTTTTGGGCAGGCCGGGACAAGTCCCAGGCTTTGTCCTTGCGCTTCCATGGGGGCTGGCTGGCCTACCATGTACTGACTGTGGGGGCTGGCTCAATGGTCCAGGCTCTGTGCTTGACTCATGCATGTAGCTCTAAGTTGGTGAGGGGTCCCAGACAGTAAACAATTGGCTGAACCTTGAGCAGTCAGAGTACAAATATGTGCAGAAAGGAGCTAGTGTAAGGACTTGTCTTTCGTTAATGGCCCTCCCAGAAATTGCTTGCTCAAGTCTTAGGAAATGGAGATAGAGACCTGATCTCTGAGAGAAGACTGAGCAGCTTGTTACGGCATCTATTTCATCCTTTCAGAAGATGTGTCCATCATGGGGATTTCTCAGTCCCACAGTCTAGCATCACCAATCCTCATGAAACGGCTTCTAATAAATTGGTAGCATGTTGTTTTATTTCAAATTGCAAAGATGCCCTATATCTCTTGTCTTTAATAGTATCAACTGTCACCCTGACAAAATGTATAATCTCCTGGGAGCCAAGGCTCTAGGCTTACCTGTGGAGAATAACTTTGATTATATTAATAGGGGTGAGAAGATGCATTTACTGTGGGTGGTGTCATTCTTTGGAGAGGGGATTTTGGAATGTATAAAACTGAAAAAATGTGCTGATCATCAAACATACATTCACTCCCCTACATTTCTTGATTACTAGTGTGATATGGACATTTTAAGTTTCTGCTGTCTTGACTCCCCAGCATCTTGTCATGATAGCTGAGAGTGTTTGCTAAAATAAACCTTTCTCCTTTAAGTTCCTTTTGTCAGAGTATTTCATCACAGTAACAGGAAATGAAACTGAGACATTAGGAAGTCAATGCAATTTGTTCTCTCTTAAGGCTTTATGCACTTTCATTGTGTTTCTCTAATTCATACTTGTTATTACTTATGACATATCTATGCACTGCTTTCAATAAGTTTGCATCATAGCTGAGACTAAATATAAAATAAATAGATATTTAGTTGTAGTTTGTTTGCACAAATTGCCCTTGTAAAGTCACATTACAGGAAATCCAATTTTGTTCTATGATGGACTAGGAATCAGTCAAGCAAGGGTATTACCGACCACCCTTCTCTAAAGAGAGAAACTGAACCTAATCCTGCAATGAGATCCCAACACTTTTCTGTGCTTATATGTCTTTGTGGTCCAGATATTCAGGAAAACAATAAGTGGCTTTAAAGAATAGGAATTATCATGTATTAAATTGACACATTGGTGCTGACAATGTAGCTCCATTGGTAAAGTAGAGTGCTTGCTAAGCATTGGCAAAGACCTGGATCTGATCCCCAACACCACATCAAACAGGTGTGGTGATGCACATCTCCAATGCTAGGAAAGTGGAGGTAGGAAGGTCAGAAGTTCAAGGTCATCCTTAGTTATATAGTGAATTCAAGGCCATCCATGAACAAATGAGACCCTGTCTCAAAAGAAAACACCAGTGGACATCACTGCAAAGCTTCTCTGTGTATTCCTTTTTGAGATACTACCAAGAATTCCTGCATATTTGGTTCTCCCTCCTGCTGCCACTTCTATGAAGTTACCATGGCCTCTTGCATGAGTTGCTTAGCAACTGTAGAACTGGCCTTTGTGATATGACTGACTACACTTTCCCATCCACTCTCATCCCAGAAAAAGACATGGAACTTGAATTTGCTCTACAATGGTGCAGTGATAATTTTAGAAAAAGGCCTTGCTTCTCTCTGTGTCTTCTGATATAGGTTTTCAACAAACCACTAAAACCCATTTATCTGTCTTCATTCCTATAGCATCCTTTGTACAAATGCAAAGTAAGTCAGGCTTTCCACATTGCTCTTATCTGGACTGGTCTGAATACAGCCTTACTGTTATTTATATTTTATTATGCAGTGCTGTGTTATTTATTCATTAAGCGGTGCTGTTCACCGTGCAAGAAAAGCCAAGAGACACAACAAAACCCACTATAAGAGTTTATTAAGAGAAGGAGAACAGAGAGGAGTGCTTAGGCCTATGGAAATGGTCATGCAAGAAGTGGGAAACCCACTTTTGTGGATTCCCATGCACATGCACATATGGGCTTACAAAGCTATGCCATGTATACACATGGATTACATGATCATGCTGTGTACAAATTATGTGACCATGCAGCACACAATAGGACTTAAGGCCCTGGAATGACTAAGCATCTTGCCAGCATATGCACCTTCATGGGGGAGTGATGAGGAATTCTATCACTTATTAGTCCCAGCTATTATGAATTTGCACAAGTGGGGAAGCTCCAGCTGCCCAGGCCAGGGTATCCCCACATATGAGGGTGAAAAAAAGACGGAGAAAAGTTTTTCTGGAAAACCTTTACAGTTAATGCATTGGAGTTCAGAGGTGGTGCTGTGGAGGACACTGGGAAACAGAGTAGCAGTGAAGCCAGACAGGAGAGAGGGACCCCCTGGGCTGTGGC
>CABHPQ010137027.1:0-11167 GCA_902168405.1 Peromyscus aztecus
AGTGAGTGAGTGAGTGAGTGAGTGAGTGGAGCAGCGGCTATGTCCTGTCTAGAAGACACTGCTTCCCAGGACTCCTCCCCAGCCTCTGCTCTCACATTCCTCCTTCAGCGGGCCTCAGTGAGGTGATAGAGATGTCTTGTTTAAGGTCGAGCACTCCACAGTCCCTTATTCTGGGCACTCTGACCAGCTGTGAGTCTCTAACCACCACACACTGCAACAGGAAGCTTCTCTGGGGAAGGCTGAGAGCAGCACTAACCTCCAAGCCTAATTAGAAGGCCATTTGACACCAAGTCTCTTTAGCAAAACAGTCATGGTAGTCCCTCCCTGGCAGCACTGCCCTGCTTTCTTACTGCTCAAGCCCTCAGTGTCGTGTGGGGCTTTCACCAGCATCACACACCAGAAAGGCATCTTTATCATGGATGTAAAATCGCAAATATAATACTGATGTGAAGGAGAGAGGGGAGACAAAACAGATGTTTAATTAATGATCTCCTGGAAGATGCCATGCACAGCACCCTTTGGCCACCGTGGGGTTCTCCTGTAAGTGGTGTGGGGGCTCAATATATCCAACAGCTCTCAGTGGCCCTGCTCTGGGTCATCTGGCCCCTCCCTTCTATCTGTAATGCTTTCCTTCCCTCAGGCAAGTACTGCCTCCTTTAAAGACTTTCTCAGACAACTGTCATGTTTTCATGGACAGGAGTCCCTGAATGTTCCCTCAGCCACTCCAGGAATTTGCCTGTAATGGGTACTAGATTCCTCATACCAACCCACCTTGCCCAAGGAGAATGCCAGGGCTGTGCTGGCAAGCTGAGGGGCATCTATAGGTCCTTCAGCTGTTCCTCCGACAGCATTGGTTAGAGACAGACAATATGACTATAAAATTCCCATCTTAAACTAAAACGACTGTGAACGTCTTATGCCTCAGGGCCACGATGCAGTGTCCCCATGCCTCAATGAGTATTTGTTACAGAGAGTTACATGTGACAAGAAAATGGAGATCAGGAGTGTGGAACAGAACTAGTCTGGTTCTCCCACAGCTGCCTGGTCTTCTCGTGGGTGACCTATGGAGTCTAGCCAGGTAGGGCCCTCCATGCAGGCTTACCTATAGATCCCCTTCTTGGAATCTATCTCCCCACGTCACCCAAAGAATTTGAGACAAATTGTGAAATGCAACAGGATTTCAAGAGCCTTGTGAGAACTAACTCTACAGATACCTTTTGAAAATCAACTTTGCAGTGACCACCGAGGTGAGAATTGTCATGAGTCTAGCGTCTCAACTACAGAGTGCCATTTTCCACAAATGTGTCCAGCTTCCATGTTGAGGCTGGAATTCGCCTTGATGTTGAGGAAATCAGCACAATTTGATTGATGCTGATTGTTTCACAGCAGAGGCTGTCATGGCTCAAGGTGTGGGATTAGCAAAGGTCACAGAGATAGTGGCCAAGCTGTGTCCAGCCCCTAGTGTCCAGCCCATTCATGACTGCTTCTCCTCCCAGCACCCTTGAGCGCACTAGCAAAGAATGAGCAGTGTATTTGACAAGTGATATGGGTGAAGTCTTGGCACACCTAGACCCTGAAAATTCTAGAAGGAAATGTCATATTCCCAATGTCCCTTTCCCTCTGCTTAATCTGAGAACATTCTCTGTATCAAATGGTCGCTGAAAGAGAAGCTCGCCTCAGGCTACAGTCAAAGACACTGTGCACAATGGAGTTGGGGGGGGCGGGGGATATTGGGGAGCAAATGAAGAGACACTGTGGTGGGTCTTTGTGCTGACAACATCATCCAAAATGCCCTCCTGAATAGAAAACGATGAAATACTTGGAGAAGTGATAATTGAAGACATCCTCACAGTATGCCTACACCCCTTTAGTAAGGTCTGGATTCTTAGCCTAACAAGAACTCCTAGGCTGCTCTCCCCACATCCAGAGCACACCCCACCAGCCACCTTCCAGCTCAACTAGTCCTTCTTTTGAATCTCCTTCCACGGACATCTTCCGTGAAACACAGGGACAAGGAGGTCTCTCACCCCCCCACCCCCCCACCCCAGTCCTTATCTTCGGACAAGAGGAGTGGCCTTGCCATCAAGATGGAGCCCAAGGCAGAGGTAAGGAGGAGTGCCTCTCTGTGAGTGTGGCACTGCTCCAGCCTCCCCTACACGGTGCTCTGCCTGCTAATTAGCACATCCGTCCTTCCCCACAGGTGGGGAAGTGGCCTGTGACTGATGTCTGGCTGCCTGGGGCCAGCAAGGCCCGACCCTGCCACCCCACTCAAGGACACACTTTGGGAGTGGGTGGCTCCTCAAGAGAAGATCCCTCTGGTCCAGAACCAAGCCTTCCTTCTCCTTCTTGCAGGATCGGGGGAGAGGGAGAGGACAGGCTGCGGATGGCAGAGAAACTCGGGGGCTGGTTTACGGCAAACAGACTGAGCTGCTTACGGGCTGGTGAGGCTGCCAGCAACCCCAGATGGCTCAGAACCTGCTGCTCTTGCTGAAAATTGATTTTGGAGGCAGTGAGGGAAGGAGGAGGGTGGGCCGGGGAAGGGGCTGCAGGGCAGGGCGGGGGATGGGAGGGTTGCCAAATAGAGGGTGGAATTTATAAGCTCTGATAAAGCTCTTGAGCCAAACATGCTCTGGGCAGACATGGAAAGATCTATGCAGGGAGGACATTTGGTTAGGATTTCTGCCTCTGTGGTGTGTGTGTGTGTGTGTGTGTGTTCTGATGTGCTCGCCTGTGTGTGCACATGTGGAGGCTAGAGGCTCATCTCAGATATCCTCCTCTGTACTCTTCTTATTTATTTGTTTTTATTAATTATGAATATTATTTTGGATAGGATCTCTCTAAATCTGGGACTCACTGTTTCCGACAGACGGGCTGGCCAGTGGTCTCCGGTCTCCACCTTCTAGCACTGGGGGCACAGATGTGCACTGCCACACCCAGATTTTACATAGCTGCTTGGGATCCTAACTCAGGTCCTCCAGCTTGCACAGCAAGTGCTTTACCCATGAGCCATCTCCCCTCCCCTCTAGTTCCTTTTTACCTGACTGCCTTCTGCCCACCTCCTCCTGATTTCATCGATACTCCCTGGCTGACCTTGTGGTATGGGGTAGGGGGAACTGAGAAAGCATCCTGTGTGACTTCCATTACTCCGACTCAGTGAAGTAACCCAGAGCTGGGGATGTTTAAACCTTGACCTGCTGGTTGTAGTGGTTTCTTAAGGACTCTAGATTCTACTTTATATTCATATTTTAATGTATTTTTATTAACAATAGCACATGATCCTATGACCCCCATACCTGCCTCCACTTCATCATCCTCCCCAAATACTAATGAGCTCTGGTCCCTCCACCAAGGGCTCCACACACTAATGCTTAAATGCCCATTTCTGGACACAATCCTCACAGAGTTCATGAGACGGTAAGGAAAAGAAACAAGTTCACCCAGTCCACATGAGCAGTACCATACAATGGGAGGAAGAGGGAGAGAAGAGTCTCCCAGTCTTGTAAGGGCGAGGTTCTCAGTGGAGACCATGTCTGAGGTGGGATTTCAGTAAAGGGTGGCTATATTGGGAATGGGTTTGTTCCTCAGGCAGGGACAGCCCAAAGCCTGGAGTGGTAGATTGGAAGTGGCAGACCTTTCTGTCCTGAAGGAGATGATGGGAGATGTAGATGGACCAGTCAGAGGCCTCACTATGACTGCATCCAGTATTTGTGCTCCTGTCTACAGATCCTGAGGCAACTGAAGACGCCTGGACTGCAGCACCTGTGACCTCCTGGGTCAGAAATCTGTTAAACAAGGCTAAAAGGACAGTCCTGTGGACTACAGATGAAACTCACTGGGAAAGTGGGCAGGGGGACAAGTGGCATTCACAAGGGAGAGTCGAGACGGGGATGACTTTTCTTCTTTTTAAAACGAGAAAGAAATGCAGGAAGCAAGCGAGAGCAATGGGCCCTGCCATCCAAATGGCCAGTAACGGTCAGTGTCACCTGTCAGACAAAGGTGCCCAGCCAGGCAAGCAGCTGGGATTTCTATGCACCCCATGGATACACTCCCAGATTTCAGTGGCTCCTCCCAAAGCCTGGGAGAGAACTGAACCCTCTACATCAGAGCCAGAAGGCTCGGAGGAAGGACCAGGAAGAGAACTCAGGTATTTACAGTCAGTGGCTCCTCCCATTTTAGATGATGGGAGGAGTCACAGCCCAACCCTGGCATTCTTCACCACTAGGATGACTGAGTGTATCTGTCCTCTGTCAGTGTGAGGCCTGGAGCCCATGGCAACAAGGACCATCACCCCCAGACATTGGGGACTGGAGAGTTTGCCTCAGTGGCATGACTCTTCATTTGATTTCTTGCCTAGACAAGATCCCACAGTGTGAAAAGGTAACAATCTTTAGCCCTAGCCAAGCCCCCAAGGAGGAGAAACACAACCCTCCCTTGAATGAAAGTTTGTGTGTTTGTTTGTAAGAGGCATGATTAAGAGTCATTAAGAGTCATGGCAAAGCACCTGCCCAGCTTGGGACAGGCCACTCTCCCCAGAGACATGCTGCTGCTTGTCCCCAATGCTTGAGTGCAGGCAACAAATTCTTAATCTGTTCCAGGGTGTCAACATCCATCCTAACCAGTAAGTTTCCCCCCTCCTTTTGAGCTCATCCTAGTCTTGGAAAGGAAAAGGAAGGAGGACTCTACAACAATCTTCCCCATAGTTCAGCAGACACCATCCCCTTCAGGCCTGAGAAGATTCTTCCTCTTAGCTACACAAAGCCCCTGAGAGGTTTCTCAGGAGTTGAGCTTGCAACAAATCTGTCACCCAGCTTGTGATACCCACCTGTGCTGACTGCAGGGATCATAAAGCAGAGACAGAATTTTGTTTTCAGGGACACTAGTTTGGGGAGTTTCTTATCCACTGTCCTGGCCCTGAGGAAAAGCATTCACAACAGTGAGTAGTACTGGGTGAGCATAAGAGGGTGTCTTTCTCAGCTCTGCTGGAAAGCAATGGACCAGAAGGTCACAGGCCTGTGGACCCCTGACTTCTTTCTGGACATCTTGTGCCCTAGTGAAAACCAGGTTATTGACTCCATTTCTTCCTTATTCTTCCAAAGCTTCCCTCTGGAATCATTTGATGAACACACTCAAGGTCAGACACAATGTTTGTGGTCGTCCCTGAACTGGGATAGGGAACACATTAGCATCGAGGATTCTTTTGAGAAAGCAGGCATCCAAAAGATGCCCCCCAGAGTATGACAGTGAAAAGAACATAGAGACTAGGGTCCTGGGAGGATCTGGCATTCTGGGAAAATCAGCTAAGCTATGTGTCTCTCAATTTCCTCTGTGAAATAGCATGACAGACCAACCCAACATGATTCATGATGAAAGTAGGTAAAATATTTTAGACTGCCATGGAGAAATGTTGATGTTGTCAGCCCAAATTCATGTTAAATGCCACTGTTCAGTGTGACAGCATTTGGAGATGGTGCCTTTACGAAGTGTATAAGATCTAAATGATGTAAGTAGTACTTTTCTATAAAGAGACCCCAGGATTCTCACATGCCCCTTCCACCACATAAGGACACAATGGTAAACAACCATCCATGAATTAGGAAGTGGGCCCTCACCAGAAAACTGAACCTGATGGCACTTTGATTAGGGAGTTCCCAGCCTCCAGAATGGAAGGGATGGATCTCTATTGGCTCTAGGCTACTCTATGTGTGGGGTTTTGTAATGGCGTCTTAGGCCCATCAACACAAGCAGCTCTACCATCCCCATGTCTGGTAAGCCATAGGACATGCTGAATCTGCCTACTCTTCCCTGATGCAGTTGCTCACAACATCCACTTGCAAACTGACCTTGAACCTCCAGCCTATTACATGCCCACACGCTGTATTCTCACCTATAGTTCATATTCAGCTCTTTGGGAAACTAGAATTCCCACAGACAGAGGGCAGGAGGTTTCCTGAGGACTGGCTGGAAATGGACTGGATTAGAAGGGCTGAAAAGAGGAAGTTAAAGAATAAATCACATTAAGGTCTCATCCCTGCGTACGGGAATTGGCAGTTTTTAGCCTTTTCCAAAAAAGATCCCTGTTCAATGACCCCTGAGACAGGGTGCTGCCTCTACCCCCACCTCAGCCTTGGAAAGGATGGGGTTCAGGAGGAGCTGGACAGCAAGCATCCTGACACTCCTCCAAAGCTACAGCAGAAAGCTGGGCAGGCTGGGGCAACCAGAGGGGCTGACGTAGGTCACCCTTCACCCCAGTATTGCCACCCTTTCAACTCTGAGTAGCCATGAAAAATATCATCTAGAACATCCTTGGTTTTCTCATTTTGAAATGCCAATGATGACATGTCAAAAACATTCATTATGAGGATCTGTTATTGTGGTCATTAGAAAGTTCCAGAAAGTGAGAGATCTTGTACAGCCAGACTACAAGGCTCTGGCATCTTTTTGGTGTTTCTATATATATAACTAGAATTTCTGTTTCAAGTTCATGTTGGACTCTGGCTTCCCAAGGCAAGCTTATGGTGACACTCCTCAGCCTCTGTCAATCAACTGCACAGCGTGGGAACAAGGCCATTCTGCTAGGTCCGGAGTCTGAGGAAAAGCCTTCAGAACCAGCAGAGAAGATCCCAAACAGGAGCCACTGGTGGGTAAACCATGCCCCTGAAATCCCAGCTTCCCTTCCTTCCAAAGCGTCCTTAAATTATTGCTTTTCTGCAAATGTGAAATGGACTTTAAAGCCTAGTTCCTTCCCCAGACAATTCTCTCTCTCTCTCTCTCTCTCTCTCTCTCTCTCTCTCTCTCTCTCTCTCTCTCTCTCTCTCTCTGTGTGTGTGTGTGTGTTTGTGCTCACATGCACACATGCGCAGGTGTCATGTGTGTGGACGTCAGAGGTCAATTCCAGTTCTTGTTTCTCAGGTGCCTTCTACCTTATTTAGGTGGACATGGTCTCTCACTGGCCTAGCCCTTGCCCGGTAGGCTAGGTTGAATGACTAGAGAGCTCCAGAGATCAGTTTGCTTCCACCTCCCTAACTCTGTGATTAAAAGCACACACCACCATGCACATCTTTTCATGTGGGTTTGAACCCAGGTCCTTGTACATACAGGGCAAGCAAGCACTTTGCCAGCCAAGCTGTCACCCCAGACACATTTCTTAAAAAGAAAAGAAAACTAAGAGGCCTTAAGAAAGGGATGTGGGGCAACTCCATTTGCCACCAAATCCATGTCTCAATTGTTTTGCTGTATCTAACACTGATGTCTTTGAAGTCTGAGGCTGGCCTCCTGCAGATTTCTGTCACAGTGCCCTTTGCAGAGGGTCTTTTGGTGATGGTTCCAAGTCTTACTGGTGATACAAAGTAGTTCCTTTTTCTGCTCTGTAACCGTGCTTTGGGATAGGAAAAAACAGACTAACAAACCAAAACTGTGTGCTGTTCTCACTGAGTAGCGAGTAGCCGGGAGAAGTGGTTCTGCTCTGCTCTGGTCCTCTTGGGTGATTAGCATGCAGCCTGCATCCCTTACTACGGAAGGAGGTTCAGTCTATTCCTGAGTGATCTATGAGCTGCCACTTGTGCTATTAACAGGCATTCTCCATTTCAGCACCCTCAGCACATTTAGCTCCTCTTCTGTATGATCACTGTTCTGTCCTTCATTAATAACCACTTCCAAACCCTGCCAGAACCTTCCTGGGCAGTTCTCTCTTGTGTCATCTTCATGGGTCAGGATAGGAGGACTCTGGCCAGGGTGATGAGGGGAACATTTTCTGTCCTAGAAGGAAAGCTGCTACTTGGCGGCTTGTGAAGCACAGGGCACAGGGCAGTTTCCCTCCATATCAAAGATCTTCCATCAACTTCTAATATTGAATAAATTGTTAAGAGACAGACGCGTAAGAGGATTTCATGGTTTGGAGGTTGGCCATTGCTTAGAAAGGTGTTGTCAGTTCTTTGGATCAGGCTGAGGAAGAAGAAAAGGATGGAGACGGAGCAAGCTCTGCCTTGTTGATGCCTTTGCTTAGCAAGAATAGAAAGGCTCAAATAACAACACGTAGTAAAGGGTCCCAGAAGGGGGATTAACCTGCTACTCCTGGATGATTCTAGGCATGACAGAGCCTGTTGGAACATTTCAGAGAATGTCAACAAGTAATAATGAAACCTTCCCCATTCTCCATGCTCTTCCAATTTAAATACTTTGGTTACTCTCTGCCAGAGTCTCCCATCATTACAGAGGGAAGCCCTTTGCCCCCCACAACGGATTTCTAGCTTATTTGCCTGGTTCCACAGGCTTTTCCACTTACTAGTGATAGAAGATGGGATGCAGGGGAATCATTCTTAAAAATTGTTCTTGATTAATTAAATACTGCGTGTCTCCCAAAATGGACTTGCAAGTTGCAGTCAGATTCAGATATCCCCTTGGCATTTGAAGCTCTCCGATCACATCATATCAATTCGGCCTTGGTCTCTGAAGAGGCTGCTGACAAGCCCACCTTGGGCATTACTGTCTTGGCATGGTTCCCTTTCATCCCTCCTGTCTCGGGCCAACCAGAAGCCCCTCCATCTTCCTTGAGGAGCCTTCCCCCTGTATCCCAGGGCACATTCTTCCTTTAATAAGTTCCTGCAGCATAAATGGAGTACTCTTTTGAGTTGGCAGGACTGCAATGCCTTCTCCTTATATCCTGCACATTGTCATGTCATGATCAGCACTGTGACGTACCTTGGCACAAAGGGCAGGTCACTGAAAACCTCATTGATGGTCAATGGGTGCCATGGGAGAGGGGACTACAGAAGAAGAGGAAGACAACTTAAAGAAGACTGCAGGACTGAGTTCAGTGGCATTCCTTACACCATCCATTGGGAGGCAGTGGCTGAGCCAGCTCTAGCCTTCCCAGAAGCTCCAGTGGCACCAGGGATGTAACCCCAGAAGGAACCTGCAGGTGACAATTCAGTCACCCTGCTTTCCTTGCTGAAGGATTCAGAGCTACTCTGTGGCACCGATTTGATCTCCCTTTCAAACTGCCAGATATTTTCCCTGAAAACAACGACCAAAAAAAGAGATAGATGTATCTATGGACCAGGAGGGAAACAGCAAGCCAATTTGGAACCAACTTTGGCCAAGGAAATGGTACAATCTCGCTGTAATGCGATTAAGTCAAAATTACTTCCAAACGGAGATGTAATTATGACAGCAACTTCTTTGGGGGCAGGCTGAGATTTATTCTTTTTTGGAGAGCCAAGACCGGATTTAGTTGTTCGTGAGCCCTGGGGCAGTGAAGATATGGGGCAACTCGGAATGTTTTCTTTCACAGAGAAACATTCCAAGCAAAGGAGAAGGCTGAAGATGGCCTAAGGAGAGCTCTGCTTACAGGATAGCTTGGGAAAATGAGCTGTGGACTCCAACCCTTCAGCTACAAGGGATGGACAAAAGCATGGGAAGAACCCTCTTCTGTGGTCAGCCCTGCAGAGTGCATGGTTCTGAGAACAGATGGGATGACATCATACATGCAGGCTGTGTGTAGATGTATGGATGCTTGGATGCCTTCAGAACCGCTGCACTGACTGGTGTGACAGTATATTGATACAAAGGCATAGTGTCCGCAAAAGGAGCTTCTGATGTGGAATACTTCTTATGAGCTTGGAACTAGACCAAGAATGTAAAACTTATCATCGCATCCTTGCAACAGCCCAGTGGCTGGGTGTTCTACCCATTCTATGAAGGAGAAACAGCCTCAGGGAAGCAGTTTGACTCAGAGCACCCAGCACACAAAAGACAAAGGCTAAGTGCAAATAACAGCCTTGCTGACTCTGCATCCTTTTCCTGCTCTTGCACCTCCTGATCCAGTCCTTGAGCCCACATGGAGACAGGCCCAAAGCCCTGGCTGTGCTGGCTGTATGTAGGTGCATTAGACCTGGCGAGAACTGCTTATTTGCTTGTCTTTTGCCTGCCAGACAGCGAGCCAGACAGCGAGCGAGCAAAAGCCACTGAACCCTGGCACTTAGCAAGGGTTGCTCTCCTGTACGAGACTCTGCAGAAACAGACCTGAGAGAAAGAGCAGTATAGTGGTGGTTTAAAAGAGTATTCTCAGTGGATTCTGACAATGGAGGAGGAGAAGTAGGCATTAGTCAGTCAACATTAGTCAGATCATGTAAAAAAAAATATTTGGGGTGTACATTGTAAACCTAGAATTCACTGCCCCTAAGGAGAAAAGAGCTATAAGCTGCTCTCGGGGCAAGATGGGACTGGATTTTAAGCTTTCGGGGTGTCTTAGTTAGGGTTTCTATTGCTGTGACAAAACACCATGACCAAAGAGCAAGTTGGGGAGGAAAGGGTGTATTTGGCTTACACGTCAGCATCTCTGTTCATCACTGAAGGAAGTCAGGACAGGAACTCAAACAAGGCAGGATCCTGGAGGTAAGACCTGATACAGAGGCCATGGAGGGGTGTTGCTTACTGGCTTGCTCCTCATGGCTTGCTCAGCCCACCTTTTTTTTTTTTTTTTCAAGACAGGGTTTCTCTGTGTAGCTTTGTGCCTTTCCTGGAACTCACTTAGTAGCCCAGTTGGTAGCCCAGGCTGGCCTCGAACTCACAGAGATCCACCTGGCTCTGCCTCCCAGTGCTGGGATTAAAGGCGTGTGCCACCACCACCCGGCTCAGCCTACCTTCTTATAGCACCCAGGACCACCAGCCTAAGGCTGGCACCATCCACCATGGGCTGGGCCCTCCCCCATTGATCACTAAATGAGAAAATGCCTTACAGCTGGATCTCATGGAGGCATTTCCTCAACCGAGGCTCCTTCCTCTGATGATTCTAGCTTGTGTCAGGGTGATACACAAAACTAGCCAGTACAACTGACCCCTTGTCAACAAACACATTACTATTAAGCTACAACTCTTCCTCTCTTATTCATTCTCAAGACCTCACATTAAAATCACAAATAATTTTAAAAGTACCGCAGTCTTTCCAAATTCAAAGACATTAAGATTTCAATCTCTGCCGGGTGGTGGTGGCACATGCCTTTAATCCCAGCACTGGGAGGCAGAGCCAGGTGGATCTCTGTGAGTTTGAGGCCAGCCTAGGCTACCAAGTAAGTTTCAGGAAAGGCGCAAAGCTACACAGAGAAACCCTGTCTCTAAAAACCAAAAAAAAAAAAAAAAAAAAAAAAAAAAAAAAAAAAAAAAAAAAAAA
>CABHPQ010137028.1:0-12083 GCA_902168405.1 Peromyscus aztecus
TTTTTTTTTGAGATGGGTTTCACTGTAGCTCAGGCAGCCTTAGAAGTCCTCAGCCTCCTCAGTGCTGGGGTCACAGGTGTGAGTCACCAGGCTTGGCTCACAGCCCCTTTAGGTCCTGCCTTTGTCCCTGTCACTCACCTGAACTTCAGTCAAATTCACCATTCCTTGCCCCAGGTTCAGGCACAGCTCAAGCCTTGGCTCTCTGTTGTGAAGGGGTTAACGGCAGCATCTGCTTTATTGTTATTGTAAATCAGATGGCACCTGTGTATGAGGCCGCCCGGGAGAGACTGGGCATGGCATAGGATCTATAGTGGGCATGCGCATGTGCCCCATCTAGCCAGCTCTAAGCTGCTCTCTCTCCCTATCTCTTCTGAGTGTCTCTTAACCCCACACACAAGCCTCACGCCGCTGCCCCTGTGATGGCGCTGCCAGCTAACACTGCTTAGTGAAGGCCTATCATGAGCCCAGTTCTACCACGCTGCTTTGTCTGGACCAGTGCACCAAGCTTAACAGGTAGGTAGTTTCCTACATCCCACTCAAGAGGAAGCTCAGGCTGTGGCAGGGTTAAGTATTTTGCCTGGGTTTACAGCACTTTGTGTGAACTCTTAGGTGGTAAGTCTGTTTGACTCCAAAGTCCATGTTCCTCTACTATTAGTGGAGGGACAACAGATGATCGGTCAGCTGACTAACGGGTTCAAGCTGCTTCAGGCACCCACTGTGGCTTTCCTCTTGGGCTGGACATGTCCATGTATGTGGAGGACAGGGTAGAAGCTGGGTCTCCTCCTCAGCTGCTCTCCATGTTTCTTCCACGTGTACATGTTTATATGTATGTGAGCACATGCGTATGAGTGTGTGTGCACAGGATGCGCGTGTATGTGGAGGCCAGAGGCTTACACAGGAAATCAGCCTCAGCTGATCTGCCTTGCTCACTGGGCATCGTCTCTTGGAGCTCACCGACTCGGCTCTTCTCACCAGGCAGCTTGCTGGGGGAGCTGGTCTCCTTCCGAGGCTGAATTACAGGTGGTCTCCATGCCAACGTCAGTTCTCGTGCTTACATGGCACACACTTAACCAGAGCCATCCCCTGCCCCTCTGCCTTATTTTTTGAGACAGGCTCTCTCACTGAGCCTGGAGTCTACCCATTCAGCTAGACTGGCTGGCAGCAAGTCCACTTCCCCAGGGCTGGGATTGCAGAAATGCACCACTGTGCCCAGCTTTTTATATGGGCTCTGGGGGACTGCGGTCAGCTGTATCTTTATCTTAAAGTGCGATTTTAAATTTTCACTTCTACTTAGTGTTTTTGGACATGCACACGCACAGGTCAGAGGACAACTTCCAGGGGCAGTTCTCTCCTTCCGGGTGGGTTCTGGGGGTGAACTGGGGTGCAGCTGCTGCAGCAATCTTATCCAATCCACAACTGCCGGCTCAAGATCTGACTGTGTATGACTGAACGAAGTAACTTGACTCATGGGTGTTTGTCTGAAAACAGCTGAAGTGGACGTACAGCCATTGAAGAGGTTCGTGAGGATGGGTCCTTGGTGGCAAGCATTTATCTATTCCGTTTTTACTGTCTACAAAAGGAAAAGCCCCCGAATCTTATTGGGTCCCGATTTCTTTTACTCCATCTTTTAGATACAAGTGTGTCAGAGCGCTGTTCTCCCAGACCCGGCACCTGCTCCGCTCCCGCCTGAGCGCTCGCTCCTAACCCTGAGCTTTAACCCTGGGTAAGCACACTTCAGGCTTACCTTGGGAATGGCAGCCAACACCTGAGTGGA
Organism: Peromyscus aztecus; assembly: GCA_902168405.1. Lineage (NCBI taxonomy): Eukaryota > Metazoa > Chordata > Mammalia > Rodentia > Cricetidae > Peromyscus > Peromyscus aztecus. The sequence continues at coordinate 1,775 of CABHPQ010137028.1, forward strand.
AGGTCACAGGTGGGTGACGGAGCTGTAGTTCTTTCCATGGTGATGGCGGTCCGGCGGTATGTACTCAGAGCACGGACACCTGCTATTAGGTCAGGAATTCAGTGTCCGGGACAGAGAAGCGAAGGAAACCCACAGGACACAGGCCTCCGTATACTTTAAAAGAAGCCTTCTCCGGGGTGTGTGTGTGTGTGTGTGTGTGTGTGTATGCCATGCCAACCACTCTCTACTTACCAAGCCAAAAGCCAAGCAGCGCAAGGATTTCAGTGCAGTGGAGTCTTGCCTCACCCTGGGCTTTACATACAATTGAATCTCACAGATGTGTATCTTCAGACAAGGCAGGAACACCTACCAAACAAGAACACCATCTGCAAGGGACTAAGAAAAGTTCTTACTTACACTACCAGTACTTGCAAGCCACTGGATCCAGTGAGTCACTGGTATTGACCACAGTTCTCAGGGCAAAGTGCACTGCATAGAAGCTTGGTGAATGAATCGCAGGGGAGATGAAATGATGCTAAATTCCTTAAAAGAACAAACTCTGCAGTGACCATGGGCAGTGGCTCTGAGTCCCTCCTGTGTGTCACAATGTACATTCAGTTTCTGAAACACAGCACTGCCATCAGGTCACTTGTTGACCGCACTTCCGGGCAGCACATGCTGGGCTGCACAGAGGAAAAGGCCGAACTTCTAACCGCTCAGCAGTCCATGAACCACAGGTTGTTCTGGGAACTTCAAAATAAAAACGTGGGTGAAATTTGTATCATTCACGTTCTATTGAATGAACAAGTAAACATTTAAAATTAGGACAAACGAGCTGGGCATGGTGGAGCATTCCTTTAATCCCAGTATTTGGGAGGCAGAGGCAGGAGGATCTCTGTGAGCTTGAGAAATAAAAATGAATGAATGAATAGATAAATAAATAAATAAAAACAATAAAGTAAAATCAGCACAGTTAGTCAGTGGCAGCTATGTAAGTGTGTAAATCTGGATATTTTATTTCAAGTTATACAGAAGTCTGCTAATGTTGTTCAAACCAGAACAGAAGCAATGTCAGGTGGAAAGAACAGATACAGTGTTTCTTCAGCCTGCCATGAAGGCTCCAGTGCATGAGGAGTCAACAGAGCAAGGTCAGGGGGGCCTGACTTGCCCTCAGCTCGAGCTGTCCATGGCACTCACAGCGGCCTGCTCGGTTCTGTCCAGGCCCAGGTGGCATCCCCAGGCTACGACTTGCTTTCTTCTTTCTCCTCAGTGAGTGTTTCCCACATTGGCTCCTTGATATGTTCTGGCAACTGCTGTATCTGTGTCTAAAACCAGAAACAAACCCACCTGGAATACAGTGTGGACTTAGAAATGGACTCTGCCTATTGACCTATTGACCTGCCACATCCTGCTTCTTGCTGATCCCCGGCCTTCAAGGAGAGAAGGGAGCATTGTACATAAACTGTCTCATCCCCAGTGACCTCCATGGGGCTGTCCTGTGGTCCCCAAGCCTAAACAACTGTTAGAGAGACTTCCACGGTGGCTCAATGAGGACGTGGGTGGTGGTGGGGTGGGCCTAACTCTGTTCCCAGGGTGCCACAGGCCCTCACCCCCACAGCTAGGACAAGGCTCTATAGTAAAACAACCCAGTCGGCCCTCTTGAGGCAGGAATTCAAGCCTTACCTTTGTTACTTCCATGGCAACCCCTTCGGGTAGGTTCCGCTGGATATATTCCAAGTAGACGTTGGCTGTGCACCCAGTCAGGTGTTTTAACTAAAACGGAAACATGAAGACGTCCTGCCACAATGCCGGATCACAGATCTTTGAGTTCTCTGTCCCTGTCACTCTCCACCATGCTCCCTCTAGTGATGAAGCCTGTTCTAAGAGATCTTACACAGAATCTCATTTTAAAACATACAGGAGGCTGGACAGATGGCTTAGTAGTTACAAGCCCTGGCTGCTCTTGCAGAGGACCCAGGTTCAATTCCCAGCACCCACACAATGCCTCACAACCACTGTAACTCCAGTTTCAGGGGATCCAATTCCCGTTTCTCACCTCTGCTGGCAGTGGGCACACATGTGACGCATAGACATCCATGCAGGCAGACCTCATACACAAAAAATTAATAAAGCTAAAGAGGGTTTGGTTGTTGTTTTAATATGTAGGAGCTCAGTGGGTAAAGGCACAGCCCTCTAAGCCTGACAACCTGACCACAATCCCCGGCACTCAGCGTGGTCAAAGGAGAGGCCCCGCACCACGAGCTGTCCTCTGACCTCCACACACGGGATACTGCATGTGCCCCTCTCCCCACAAATAAATGTTTTTGTTTGTTTTTTATTTTTCAAGACAGGGTTTCTCTGTGTAGCCCTGGTTGTCCTGGAACTCATAGACTAGGCTGGCCTTGAACTCAAGAGATCTACCTGCCTCTGCCTCCCCAGCGCTGGGATTAAAGGCATGCGCCATCACCACTCAGCACACATACATAAATGTCCAAAAAAGAAAAGAAAAGAAAAGTATCCATGCCCTGATTGAACCTGATGAAGGGCTTTACGTTCAGCTCCGTGCTAAGGAAAGGTTTTGGGTGTTGCACAGATGCAGCTGGGCTGACTGAACCCACCTCTAAACATCTGTAGAGCGTCCTCATCTCATACTGAACTCTGTGCTTCTTAAAGATGTGCACCGACTTGAGCAGAGTGAACCGCTCTATTTTCCTTGGTGGTTCGTGTCTGAAATGAACGGACAGGACAAACTTCAGCTCAGTGATGTCCCACGTGAGTCACTGCTACCAGAGCCTCGGTCTGCAGCTTTGCAGGTCAGACCCGCTCAATTACAGGCACTAACTGCCACTTACTGACTCCAATTGTCAAGTCTCATCTCTAACAGCTGCTTTCACAAATCTCAGGCCAAAATAAACACTGCAGATAGCAAGAGGAACCTTCCCCACAGCCCCATCAAGCAGTACCAGGCAAGAATGAGCAACACACACACACACACACACACACACACACATAGAAGAGCGGCAACAGTGTGGACACAATGTCTGCTGTGCTAGGATAATTTATGGATACAATGACAATCCCAGTCAACACCAGAATGGGCAGGTGCCCAGAGGCAGTTCCATGTACCCTGCAGTCACTTCGAGAGCTCATGAGCTCATCTTACTTGAGGCTCCCAGGGAGGTGGTGTTGCTCAGGACGGCTGCACATAATGGAGGTGTTAGCCAATGGACCACCATGGCCAGAGTCTAACTGGAGCAGAGTCTCGGAACCTCCTCTCAGGGAGATCCCAGATAGAAGGCTTCCTGGGTTTACTTACGTTAGTGCAATTTCTAGAAATGGTTTCTCTAATTTTCCTTGTTTTCTCATTCTAGTACTTAACAATTCTAGCAGACACGAAGTGACAGTACTTTTCAAGATAATCAGGACAAGCTTCAACTTCACCCACAAATTTATCCTATTTTACAAGCTCAGACCTACCTGGGATCAGGCAGGTTCCTGGCTAATCACACGATGGCAGACAAGTCGGGTCAGGAAAGGTCATACTCACACGTTAATAGAAATGCCAAGTTCTTTAGCAGCGAGAACAGCAAAATACTCGTAACTGTCCAGTACAGCCTTGTCGTGGGCTTTCACTAAAATGGACAGGCGTTTATACAATGTGTCCGGCTCATCGGAAGTGCTTATCTGAAATAAAAGAGAGAAGTTTTGGTTTTGGTTCTTGTACTATTTATTACCAGCAAATTTAACATATTACTGACTGAATGACTTCAGAGTTTACTAATAAATGAGAAAAATAACAAGCAATGGTTGAAAACTACTAGCTGAACTACTTCCAAGTCACAGCGATCTGCCAAATGACCTTCCAACCCTGATTTACTACAAAATCACCATGAATGTTCCAAATTAATTATTACTGAGCCCCAGATTCTGGTGAGAAAGGATTCAGGGTCTGCTAACAGATGACCTGGGGAGGAGGCTGGGCCTGAAGAGCTATCTTCTGGCAGCTGGATAGAGAGAGAACTGTACCATTTCCTGGCTCTCCTGTGTACTTATGTTGAAGGTAGGGTAATGACACTTGTGCTGAAGCTCACAGTGTTTCTGTGAGGAAAAGCTACGAAGACACAAGTTAAAGTGCTTATAAATCGTTAGACACGGCTACACAACTGCTAAACACTGTGATCGTTATACAAAGCCCGGCTAGCTCTATGCATCCTTTTTATTAGGATTTATTCATGTACAGTTGGCCTGTCTTCACACAGAAATTACTCACGTCTAATTAAAATGTTATGACACTAGCTGGACCTTCCACACTAATACCTAAAGACCTTAGAAATAATGGGCTTGACATTTCTGACTATCTTCCAAGGGGTGAATTATCTTCATTTCCTTCACCCATTAAACTGGTAAATGTTATTACTAATCCAGTGAGTCAGGGTTAAATTACTTCACCCCTGAAAAGAGAGCTACTTAGTAAACAGAAAGGCAGACATCTATTCTCAATTATTCCACATAAGATGGTTGGAAAAACAGAATTAACTATCTTTACATCAAAATTGGGGATGCAGAGAAGGTTTACAGTCCTAAGATGTGTTCTGTTTGATTCTTGCAGGGTTTATTTTATTTATTTAAATTTTTGTGGTATTAGAGAGTTCTAGGCAAGAACTCTACTACTGAGTTAGCCTCAAGCTTCCCTATTGGCTTTTAAAGCTATTGTGAATTTGCACCAAATCTCAAGATTTCTCGAGATGTTTTGTGAGATCATTATCGATTTAGCTTGGAATAGTTAGACATCTAACATTACAAGGTCTGATTTCTCAGAGGTCCTCAAGTGACCAGGACAAGTAGTGAGGAGACTGTGTGTGTGTGTGTGTGTGTGTGTGTGTGTGGTTTGCACACACACTCGAGCCCTGGCAAGCACGTGAAGGCGGCCCAAGGACAACTTCTCTACTAGGTGGGTTCTGGGACATGAACTCAGGTCAGGTTGATCAAGTGCCCTACCCACTGAAGCACCTTTCTGGTCTTCTGGGTCACTGTAACAAACATTTGACGTGCACTAACTTGTCTGTGTGCATGCCATGGCACATGTACGGCGGCGGGCAGAGGACCCCTTGCGGGAGCGGCTCTCACCTTTCACCGTTCGGGTCCTAGGGCTGCACTCAGGCTGTCGGGCTGAGTGGTAAGTGCCGTTACCACCAAGTCAGCTCACCGGCTGGACCATCTATTCGGAAACAGGGTTTCTCACTGAACCTGGAGCTTACTGACTGGGCTAGACTAGCAGGCCAGCAAGCCCCAGGGACTCCTCATCTAGTCCCCCTCAGCATCTGGGGTTACAAGCACGTGCTGCTGCCCCCAGCTTTCTACGTGTATGCTGGAGATCCAAACTTGGGTTCTCACGCGGTGCTCCAGCCCTTAGCTACTTCTTACACACAGGCATGGCCGTGGAGCATCTGAGCTGGAGACCAGCATTTATAGAGGGTCATGGATATCTCTCTTTCTTTTTTTTTCCAGAGATTTATTTTTTATGTACACTGGGGCTTTGCCTGTGTAAGGATGCATGTCTGTGTGAGGATGCCAGATTCCCTGAAATTATAGTTACAGAGTTGTGAACTGCCATGCTGTGGAATAATCCTTTCGTACACTGTAAAGATCTGCCACTCAAATTGGTTTAATAAAAAGCTGACTGGCCGACAGACAGGCAGGAAGAATAGGAGGGGCGACCAAACTAAGGATGCTAGGAAGAAGGGCAGAGTAAGCGGGGTCACCAGCCAGACTGAGAAAAAGCCATGGGCCTTGGGGTAGCACATAGATGAAAAGAAATGGGTTAAGCTGTAAGAGCTAGTTAGTAATGAGCCTGAGCAATCGGCCGAACATTTGTAATTGAGTCTCCTTGTTGGTTATTTGGGAACTGGTGGGCAGCACAGAAAGTTCCACCTACATTGCCATGTGGGTGCTGGGAACTGAACCCCAGTCCTCTGGAAGAGCAATCAGTGATCTTAACTGCTGAGCCATCTCTCCAGCCCCAATATTTCTAATATTTATTAAGTGAATAAAGAAAAAGGAAAGAGCTGAAAACTGTGGATGAATGATTCCACGTGCCTGAATAAACCATATATACAGACTCACACCAAACTAAAGAGTTTTTCTGTCTTGTTTTGATTTTGAGACAGGGTTTCTCTGTGTAGCTTCGGAGCCTATCCTGGATCTTGCTCTGTAGACCAGGCTGGCCTGGAACTCACAGAGATCCACCTGGCTCTGCCTCCTGAGTGCTGGGATTAAAGGCATGAGCCACCACCGCCCGGCTTTTGTTTTGTTTTTTAAAAGGTAGAAATGGAAGGATTTGGAACTTTTACAGCTTTAGAAAAAAAAAACCCAATGGGCTGTGATGATGCACACCTTTAATCCCAGCACTCAGAAGGCAGAGGCAGGCAGATCTCTAAGTTCAAGGCCAACCTGGCCTACAGAGTGAGTTCTAGGACAGCCAGGGTTACCCAGAGAAACCCTGCCTTGAAAAAACAACAAAAAGAGAAAAAAAGAAAAAAAAATTCCAAGCAAGAGTTAGGAGTAAAGACATATCTGTAACCTTATCACTTAACACAAGGCAGGATTAGGAGTTCAAGGTTATCCTTGGCTACATAGCTAGTTCAAGTCTAGCCTGGGCTAGACAGCATTCTTGTCTTAAACTCTACAAGGTCACAAGCTACTTGTGTATTCATTCCCACTGTGCCAACGATCTGCATCAATGTGAACAGAGCACGGTGAATGCCCAGGCTCCATATTCAAAAGAAAAGACTGCAAGGCTACAGAAAGATTACTTTTCTGTAACATCAAAGATCCAGCATCACTAATTATCGCACTCCTGAATCATGCTGAGCTAAGAGTAGAGAGCACTCATTACCAGTTACCTGGGATAAATGCCACACCCCTCAGGACTTACTGTAACAGCATGAAAACAGCGAAGGGGGAGCTCCCAGGGACCTTAGGAGTTCGTAATGTGCATCTGCCGGTGTTCTAGGTAAAACGGTGAGGTGTGCGGGAAGTAGGCCGGAATGAAATAATCAGAAGAAAACAAAATGAAATTGTTAATGTAACTCCCTTTGCTATTGCTGTGTTTTGAGGTAGGGTTGCATGCAGCCCAGGCAGTCCTTGAACTTGCTATGTGACTGAGGATATCTTACCTCTGGCTCCTAAGTGCTGGAGCCAGAGGCCTGCACTGCCATGCCCTGCCGAATGGGGGTTACCTACTGTAGGTTTGGTCAGATCCCTTGGAACATCAATGTGCAGGTTTGACAGCGGTCCCCACTTCATACCGGTGCTGCTGTGTGGGGAAGAGAGGTCTCGGTCAGACAGCATGAGCCCGTTTTCTAGCACAATGGGCACATCTAGTCGAATACTTACAGCAGGAGGCCGCCAGTTTGGGCTGTACTGCGCTTAGAACCATTTACAGACAATTTCCCCAGTTCCTACAAAGAAGGGAGACGCGGGTGTCAGAAACAAAGTCGGTTCCCACAGCACTGGTGATTTCCACCCCAAGTCAGAAGGTTCACAGTGCTCAGTTAAGCGTCTTGATTTTTCAGAGGAAGATACTGGGCACGAAAATGACCAAATTAGATTTCATCAAAAACAAAGTGCTTACTGCTCTGTGGACCCCGGTTCAGTTCCCAGCACCCACCACCTTCTCTACCTCCAGGGCATCTGGTGACCTCTGGCCTCCATGGGCACTCGCATGCATGTGATGCACAGAAAACTCAGATAGGTACACACACAGACAACACTCAGCTAGGCATGATGGTGCATGCCTTTGACTGGAGAACTTGGGAGGTGGAGCAGGAAGATCCCTGAATTCAAGGACAGCCAGATCTAGAATGACTGTCTCAGAAACAAAACAGAACAACAAAAAAATCCTTTAAAATTACATGTCTGTATGATTCCATCTCTTAACAGCTGGAATAACCTTTGCTTGGCTAAAGCACCTTGCCTGTAAAGAAATCACGCCCACACCCATCATTACTTCTGGGCAAGGCACCCTAACTCAGCACTGCCCAAACCCTGTTAGTGAGCGCCCCCTGGTGGAACTATTTTAGGAGGCAACCGGCACTGTTCAGAACTGTGGTTTCTCATCCACCCAGTAATCCTTTAAACTTTCCAGAGATTGAACAGTGTAGCCCTAGAAAGCAGAAATAATAATAATAATAATGATGGTGATGATAATAAAATAAATAAATAAAAACACAACAAAGAAGGAAATAGCAGGGAAGCACATTAAGGCTTAGTTAAACAACTAACAGTGCATTTAAAACAGGCTGTTTTCAACGGCCTGTGGTGAATGAACACCTTTAATCCCAGCACTCGGGAGGCAGAAGCAGGAGGATCTGTGACTCTGGGCCAGCCTGGTCTACAGAGCAAGTGCCAGGACTACACTGTTTCAAAACAAACAAACCAACCAACCCCCAAAGCAGCCCATGCTTCTGCTTCCTTGTTCTCCACTCATGCTGGGAGACACCGGCATCCAATCTGACTTGGCTTACACGCAGGAACAGAAACCAGGCACAATGCAGAAGCATGTGTGATTCCTCACTCCACTGATACAGTAAGCTCTCCTACATCGGTGACCCCAAAACCTAAGAAGCATGATGACTCCCAGTCATATTCATCTCTAAAATATGTTTGTTTCTGAGACAGGGTTGCATGCAGCACAACCTGGTCTCTAACTGGATAGATGACAGTAGCCTTGAGCTCCCAATGTCTGCCTTCACCTCCAAGTGTGGGTTGTGAGCCACTGCACCTAGCTTTAGTCTTTAGGGGCTTGGGTGTGTGCAGATCTGGCTGGAAAACGTTTTTCTTACAAGTGCAAAGATTTCAGTCTCTAGCATCATATTTTTCTTTAAAAAATGTCTTCATGTGTATGGGTGTGTCTACATGCATGTCCATGTTTGTGCAGGTGCAAGTGTGTGGAGGCTAGAGGAAGCTGTTGGGTGTCATTCTCTGTCCGTCTCACCTATTTCTTTAAGGCAGGGTCTCTCCCCATCCCCAAACTTGAGTTTTCTTGGCTAGTCTGGAAGCCAGAAAGCTTCAGGAGCCCTCCTATGCCCCCTGGTAGGTGAGGTCACAAGTGAGCAGGAAAGCCCTGCTCCTGAGGCTGCATCCCAGTCCTCACAGCTGTGCAGCAAGTGCTCTAAGCCACTGGACCACCTCTCTTGGCCCCGTATATTTTTCTTAAGACTGGTGGATATGAAAGTGTGGCTACGACCTCTCAGAAATCCTTAAGACCTTTCAGGAGATCTGTAACCAAAACTGTTTCATAATAACACTAGACATGACTCAAGACTTATCTGTTTCCATTCTCTCACAGGTGTAGAGTGGATGTTTCCAAAGCTGCATGAGTTGTACTGTATAATAAAGGCGGAATGCAGAAACAGACTCGAGAATAAAGCATCAGGCACTTAAACATTACTCTTCATTAAATTTGCTTTTGAAAACCGTTTTTCCAAAGTGTTAACTATTTAACATGTGAAGCTCCAAGGCAGAGGACCTGAGTTCCACTGAAGGCTAAGAATGCAGTTCAGTGGCAGGACCTTTGTCTGGCGTGGGCAAGGCCCTGGGTTCAATCTTTAGCATGAATTTTTTTTTTTTTTTTGAGACACAAGCTCAGAGAGGCCAGACTATTTTTGAGCTCTGTGTGCAGCTGAGAATGACTGAACCTCTTGCCTCAACCTCTCAAGTGCTGGTAGTTAAGTGTGGGCCATCACTTCCTGGTTTAAGTGGTGCTGCACAACCAACCAAGGGCCATCTTCAGGCACATCAGTCAAGCACTCTAGAAACGGAGTTACAGTCTCAGGCCCCCTTTTTTTCATTCATTTGTTTCTTTGGGGGGTGGTGGTGGTGGTGTTCGAAACAGGGTTTCTCTGTGTAGCCCTGGCTGTCCTGGACCTCGATCTGTAGGATAGGCCTGCCTCTGCCTCCCAAGCGCTAGGATGTGTGTATTTTTGGAGACAGTCTGGATATGCAGGCCAGGCTGGTGGCAATCTTCTTGCTTTCCAAGCGCTGGTATCACATCCATCACATCCAGTTCTCAGCTTAATTTTCTCAACTACTAAATGGCCGCTGGTGACACTCAGGAAGGCTGCGAGGCCAACGTCCCCGAGCACCGCCTAGTTCAAGTTTTTTCATACTTATTTTGCGACAGGATCTCAATGTGTATGTCGCCTGGCTGTCCTCAGAAGTCCTCCTGCCTCGGCGCCTCGCCCCGCGCTGCCATCAAAGGCACGAGAACGCCGGTCCGGAAGGATTTCCTTCTTCAGGGAAGCTCCTGAGGGCGCTCTAACCCAGGCGA
>CABHPQ010137031.1:10434-22154 GCA_902168405.1 Peromyscus aztecus
TTCTTTCTTCCCCTTCCTTCCTTCCTTCCTTCCTTCCTTCCTTCCTTCCTTCCTTCCTTCCTTCTTTCCTTCTTCCTTTCTTTCTTTCTTTCTTTCTTTCTTTCTTTCTTTCTTTCTTTCTTTCTTTCTTTCTTTCTTTCTTTCTTTCCTTCCTTTCTCTCTCTCTCTCTCTCTCTCTCTCTCTCTCTCTCTCTCTCTCTCTCTCTCCCTCTCTCCCTCTTTCTGTAATGTGCATACACACTATAGTGTATGTGTGGAGGTCACAGGACAACTTTGTATTGTTGGTTCTCTCCTTCCACGCTTGTGTGGAATTTAGGGGTCTAACTGAGGTCACCAAACTTGTGTCATCAGGCAGCAAGCGCCTGTACTCCCTGAATCATCTTGATACCTTACATGCTTGGTTTTTTATGTGAGTGCTGGAGATTTGAACATGGGTCCCCATGCTTTCAGAGAAAGTTCTCTGATGTACTGAGACATCCTGCCAGCCCCCAAACAATATTTCAAACAGTTTTTGCATCTAAACACCAAGAGTCTTTGCTAGAAGATTTATTGAAAACTGTCATTTATTTAACATCTGCTGTTTGCTGGCTAGTTTCTAAGAGACTACAGTACTTTCATCTCAGCTTGTCTTTTTGGTGATTTTACAATGTATGAGGAGCTCCCAGTATTCTATGGAGCAGTTTCAGGAAATGGGGAAGCCTATAAGCTTCTTCCTACCATGGAGTTTTGAGTTGCACTTTCTCTCCCTCCTGTCCATTGACTACTTCTGGAAAAATACAACTAGGGAAAAGAATGTTGGAATCAGACTGACCTGTGCCTGAATACATGGTGGCACTGCCACAGGATTTGTCAGCGACACCCCGGGTTGTCTAGTATCTTGAAAACTCACGTGACTTTCAGTCTCAGAATGAGACTTTACTGAAATATATAATTGAATTAAATGAAGTTATCCTAGATTAGATAGAGCACATCAGAATTTCTCCCATTCATGTACTAAATAGGACCAAACCCTCCTTAGCTTCCTAGATCAAATGAAATTAAGTACATTCAAGGTGGAATAGCTGTAGACATGAGTCCTAAATTTTATGAATGATGTCTTTATAAAAGTTTTACAGAAAGACCCAAGGGCCAGAAAGACAGGGGACCATAAAAGTGAGGACTGGAATGATACACCTACAAGCAAGCAATTGCAGAGAGCTACTGGAATCAAGGAAGGGTTCCAAAAAGACCGTCTCCGAGAGTCTTGGAAGGGAGCATGACTCAGCCAACACCCTACTTTGAACTTTTTTCCCTGGAACTGTGTAAATATATATTTTTGGTGTTTGCTGTCTTGTTTTGATTTGATTTTTCTTCGACTTTTGAGATAGGGTCTTATTATGCAGCCCAAGCTGGTAGCCTATCAACCACTGAGATTCTAGCTGTGGTCCACCATACCCACTTGACTTTTCCACTACTTTAGATATTAAGTTTGTTATAATTGTTATGGTCACTGTACAAAACCAATAACATCAGAGGTATTTGTTTCTTGTATTTGTTTTTCTTGCTCCTGCTGCAACTTACAATAATCCTGTTTATTAGTTTGGTTACTCGTTCCTGCCCGCCAGCCATCAGAGGGTGTCAGAAACCATGTTGTATCTTGTTCATGGTCATTGCATGCCTGACACTTTGCTCAAGTTCAGTAAAAGTGTGTTGAGATAAATGGAAGGAAGGAAGGGAGGGGAGGGGGAAAGAAGAAAGGAAGGAAGGAAGGGAGGGAGGGAGGAAAGAAGGAAGCTAAGAAAGAATGAGAGGGGAGGGGAAGAAAGGAAGGAGCTGTGTTAAGGATCAAACAGTATAAGATATTAAAAATGTATCAAACAATGTTCAGCCAAAAGCAGACATACAAAACAAAAGCTGTTATAATTACCATTCCAAGCATGGCTAGTAGGGGCCTACTGAAAGCCAAGGTGAACTTGAATATTTCTGTAGACTAAGAGACCATAGTTCAAGGATGCTTTCGTGGAGATTGACAGGTGAGAGCTCCACCCTCCCTTTCCAGAAACAGCAGTTGTCCTATGAGACAGGAAGCCCACCAGTGAGAGGCAGGACCCTGGCAGCGAAGACTAGGGAGGGGGTATCATTTGCAGCCCCCTGCTTGAGGCCAGGCCTCCGCCTTTGCTCTCTTCAGAAAGCTTTGATCTCTCCCTGTCCAACAGACTCACATTAGTCGATAATTCTGGGAGACATCAAAACTCCAGCAGCAGCCCCCCTCTGCTCCCTGCAGCCTCTGCAAGCTGCAAGCCATGTTAATAGGCCTCAGACAGGGTTATTCTGGTTCAGGGGCCCAGGGTTCTACAACTGTCTGTTCTCTTGAGTCCTGGCTCAGCCACTGCTAATGCCAGCCTCCAACTCAGTGAATTTAGAGTAATGCCAATTGCCCTGAGTGAAGAATTGACCTCCATGGTGTCTCCAAAGACCTGTGCCCACATTGTTCATGTTGGCTGTTCTTTGCAAAAAAGATAAACAACTGCGAGAAAAGAATGTAGGCTCAGGAGCCGAATGCTGATCATAGCTCAGCTGTTTTGACCCTGTGTGATCATCAGCACATCACCTGTGTGCTTGGAGTCCCAGGCTCTGTGTATCTGAAGAAGGAACCGCTGGGAGCGCAGCCTGGCACACCAGGTGGGACTGCAACCTGACCGGACTGCCTGGAGACCCTTGTGAGAAATCAGATGCAAGTTAGGTTTGAATCATTACAAGGTGTTATAAAAACCGAAGCAATCCTCATCCGAATCTGTGACCCTTCAACTCAGTTTTAAAACGTAAGAAAATCGCTTACTGGTTCTGTAACAAGCTCTGTGGATCAAGAGACAGTCAGTCCCACAGAACTGTTTAAATGGTGTAAGTAACTAATACTCAGTAGAGGAAAGGTACAGATCCTGGGTAAGCAGTCAAAACTCCAGGTAGGAAATAATGACAACCGTAGTCATTGAATCACCTCATTGACTGGGGCGCTTAATCTTTAGAGTCTGCAATACTTTACACAAATTTAAAGATAAAGAAGAATTCAAAATGTTTCTTGATGTACTATTTTGAAATTCTTTTTTAATAGTTGTTTTCTTTTTCTTTTTTATTTAATTAACATTTTTCATTTATTTTACATCCTGATTGCAGTTTTCCCTCCCTCCTCTCCTGTTCCCTCCCTCCCCCACCTCCTCTCTGCCCTTTCATCCACTTCTCATCCTTCTCCATTCAGAAAGGGGCAGGCCTCCCATGCTCATCAACAAAGCATGGCACATCAAGTTGAGACAAGAGCAAGCTCCTCTCTCTGCATCAAGGCTGGGCAAGGCATCCCAGCATGGGGAATAGGTTCCCAAAAGTCAGCTCAAGTGCCAGGGACAGATCCTGATCTCACAGCTAAGGGTCCCGCAAACAGACCAAGCTACACAACTGTCACACATGTGATTCCTTTTTTAATTAAAAATGTATATGGAATGCGTTGGTGGTGGCACATGCTTTTAATTCTAGCACTCAGGAGGCAGAGGCAGGTGCATCTCTGAGTTCTAGGTCAGTCTGGTCTACAGAGTGAGTTCCAGGATAGCCAGGGCTACAGAGAGAAACTCTGTCTCAAAAAACCAAAACCAACCAAAAAAAAAAAAAAGCAAATTAAAAAAAACAAACAAGCAGAAAAACCCCACTGTATATGGAGCTGAGGATATAGCTTAATCAGTAGAGTGCCTGCCTAGCATGCATGAAAGCCTGGGCTCAGTCTCCAGTACTGTATAAATTAGACACAGTGGTATCTACACCTGTAATCAGAGAACTTGGATAGGGGAGGCAGAAGAATCAGGAAGGAGTTCAAGGTCATCCTCAGTTACATAGGGAGTTTGGGGCCAGCTAGGGTAAAAGACATATCTCACACAAAGAATAGCAATAATAATACCCTTCAAAATAATTTTGTTGGTGATTGTGTGTGGTGTATATGTGAATGTGTATGTGCAAGTGCATGACCATGCAAAGGTGAGCACATGGCTTTTTCCTTTATCCCTCTTATCTTCACTTTTTGAGATAAAGACCATTGTTGAACCTGGAGCTCACCAAATAGGCTAGGCTAGGGTGGCTGGCTAATGAGCCCCTGGGGTCCTCCTGTCTCCACCTCCCAGTGCAGAGGTCACAGGCCCAGGCCTCTGTGCTTGTTTCCTTTGGTGGGTTCTTGGGATTTTAACTCAGATTCTTACAGTCATGCTAACACTTCACTCTCATGCTGTTTCTTGTATTTTGGCCCTTTTGGGGGACCCTCCACCCAGCTCCCAAATAAATCACACATGGAGGCTCATTCTTACTTATGAACACCCAGACTTAGCTTGGCTTAGTTTCTAGCCAGTTTTCCTTAACTTAAATTATCCTGTCTCCCTTTTGCCTCTGGGCTTTTCCGTTCTCTTACTTCTGTAAATCTTACTCTTACTCCGTGGCTTGCTATGCAGCTGGGTGGCTGGTCCCTGGAGTTCTCTTCCTTCTCTGGCTACTGTGTCTTTTCCTCCATCTCTTTTCTTCTATTTATCTTCTCTACCTGCCAGCCCTGCCTATCCTTTCTCTTGCCTCACTATTGGCCATTCAGCTCTTTATTAGACCATCAGGTGTTTTACACAGGCACAGTAACACAGCTTCACAGAGTTAAACAAATGCAACAGAAACAAAAGTAACATACCTTACAATAATATTCTACAACAGGGTCATCTTCCTAGCTCCCCTTCAAAGTCATTACATCTCAACCTCAAACCCTCCCTCCTTCACCCTCTCCTGCCCCTGTTTTGTGCTTCATTGTCTACTATTGTATTAATGGGAGATACTATAGTTACCAAATCCCTTGTAGTTGGGTACTTAAGTTGCTTCTCATTTCTCACCTTAGCAGACTTATGATGATGAATCCCCTTTGCTGGAATCTCTGCAGAGTTTCATGACTGTTTCTGCAGGAAAATTCCCAGAAGTTGAACCAATGAGATGGAGAGTAAAAATGCACATAAAAATTTTTGATAGTCATATAAACATTAAATATCACCCTCTGGAAAAAAAGTAAACTCCCACCAACCTTCATGGAATGCCTGGACTCTCCTCTCACATCCCAACCAGGCATTATCTCAGGGAGATTTAAAATGCTCAAAGAAAGAAGTGATAATGGCCTCTAAACAGCCCTACCTAAAACATGGGCTCCATATTGGCTTTCAGCTTGATAAATACTTTCTAATAAGGTCATAAATATCAGGAGAACCAAAGGTTAATGTAGTGTGCAGTGCCGTAAAATGCAGCAGGCTACCTGCTAGATCATAATGACGCATTGGGACCTTTCACAATGAAGTGTGATGGCTTACAAAGTCTGCTGAGAAGTGCCCACTAACTCAACAAGTGCATAATTGTGTCTCTTGGCAGTGTAGTCTCTGCAAATGCAATTTATTAAGTGGACACCTTGCCTTTCATTAAATGCCAAAAATGAGGAGGAAGAGAAAAAAGCAGGGAGGATTAGGAGGAAGAAAAGGAAGAAGAGGAGGAGGAGGGTGAGCAAATGATTATATGAGGAAGATGAGAAAAAGAAAGAAGGGAATAAATAAATAAGGGAGGAAGAATATAAAAGAGAGAGAACAGTAGGAAAAGAGCATGATTGGAGGTTCTATTTTCAGCCCTTTTGTGAGCTAGGGACACTTAAGAGCATAATTTACTGAAGTAAAAAAAAAAAGTAAATGTTCTTTTTCATTTAAGAACTCCAAGTGAACCTGCCTTAGAGTTGGCAACACTAGAATTGAAGGAGACATAACAAGGCACTGTAGCAGGAGACAGTGGGTGTGTTTAGAAACTCAGTTTCTGAGTTACTTTGTGTCTTAGGAGCCTGACTGCTTCTCTCTCCCCCCCCCCCCCACCTTCCTTTATTCAGGTAGAAACAGGTGGTGCAGTTCTTTGTGTTTGTTCTTGGATGAACTGGTTTGAAGTTAAAACCTGTAACTATGATTAATGGTTGTGTGGATCTTAATGCACAATAATATTTCCGTCTAGGGGACAAAGAGAATGGATGACATATCAGGTGTGTATCCATTCGGCTCAGCTTCTCTGGTGATGAAACAAACTCCTGGCACCATGGAAAGAGTTTAGCAAAGCATGATTCCATTTGCCCGCACCTCACACCAGGGCTGCTTGTGTTTGCTTTTAAAGAAAGCTCTGCAACACAGAAAACAGAAATTAAGTGGGCATCATGTACACATTATTCTCTTCACTCTGGGAGTATTCTAATCAGACCCAGGGGTCTTCACACAGATCTTTTAGCTATTGGCTCTTTTAACATTTAAATTTGACACCAATTGGCTGGGAGACAGCTCAGTAAAGGACTTGTTGGCAAGTATGAAGGACTCAAGTTCAAACCCTAGAGCCCCTATTAAGAAAAAAGTTAAGTATGGTTGTACAGGATAGTAATCCCAGGGCTGGGGATGAAGGTACAGGAGGATCTGTGGGGACTGAAGTCATCCAGCCTAGCCTATTTGGCATGTGTCAGGGCACTGAGAGACCTTTTCTCAAGAAAAGAAAAAGAAAAAGAAAGGAAGGAAGGAAGGGAGGGAAGGAGGGAGGGAGGGAGGGAGGGAGGGAGGGAGGGAAGGAGGGAGGGAGGGAGGCCAGCTATTTCCTGAGGAATGGCACCTGAAGTTGACCTCTGCCCACACCCTTTCTTTCTCACACACTGCCGTACATACAATCTGCCACACATACAAACAAAACTAAACTGTGCACTGGGCATTGATCATGTAGACATAAATACTGCGCCCTGAATCCCCCTGAAGGTCTCATCTCAGGCCATTAGCAGTTTCAGGTGAGCAGAACGCTGTGGGAGTACAGACAGTGGCCTCAGGATTGTCCTCTCAGCTAGTTTCTTCTTATCCCTCTGCTCCTTCAGTCAAGATAATGCTGTCAGAAACTAGTTTTTTTCACCTGTGATACTGTAATGTGTACTTCTGTCTTGACATCAGCAAGGCTACAGAAATGAGCAGGGGTGGAATTTTAGGCACAGTGACATTTTGGTGCCACCTATTAATCAGGAACCCACTTTATGAATGAATTAGGAATTGGTATTCACTCTTAGGAACCCACCTCCCAGCGTTCTGGAAGGATAAAGAACAAGTCAAGGTATGATTCACTGTCACAGAACTTGTATGCTAAGGAGTCAAAATGTTATTGCCAGCTATTTGTCTGGTGGTAGGAGAGAGGTAGACAAGAGGGGTACAGTGTGTCATTCAGAGAGGGCACGGGGACTTTGGCAAGATGACTGTTTGCCAAGGACTTAAATAAAAGCAAGAGCAAGTTTGGAAAACCGTAAGAGAAATGGGACTCCAGACAAAAGGAAGCAAAGATGCAGGGATTTGGAACCAGGTGATGAGGACACTCTAGCCATACTTGAGGGGTGTGGTACTCGTTGGGGCTAAGGAGACAGCTCCGTGGATAAAACACTTGCTGTGTATGTGTGAGGACTGGGTTCAGATCCCCAGACCCACATGATAGCATGCATCTGTCATGCCTGTACTCCTAAAGCGAGATGGAAGGTGGAGACAGGAGCATCTCCAGAAGTTCTCAGGTCTGCTTGCCCAGTGTATGCACCCCAGAACCCGTGCAAGGTGGCAGGTAAAGGCCAGCACTCTCAGTCTTCCTCTGACTTCCACACTCATATGGTTGCAGGAATACACAGGTGCACAGGTAAGAAAACAGACACCTGTCATGGAAACAACCCCAAATTGGGAACTACTGGGAAGGCAGAGGAGCACTTCAGAGACTGAACAGGCTAAGATGTATTTCAACTTGCAAGGTGGGGGCTAGCTTGCCAAGATTTGACACAAAGTGCAATCAATTGGAAGTTACAGCAGAGTTCCTGAGTGGTAAGCATGCCTTTCTCTAGAGCTTTCTCTGGTGTGCTGAGGACCTCACCCCCTGGCCGGCCAGGAGAGGGTGGTGGTTTCATGGATTCCCATGTCCAAGTGTGCTCGGGTTTCAATACAAATGCCTTCTTCCAGGATAGAGAGATGGCTCTTGCAAGGCCCGGAGGGCGGACTTTATGATCTGAGAGCGCTGCACACGTGTGTGGCAACACAGCCATGTTGTCCCTTTTGAGGTCTTGTTCATTTTTAACGAGGAGCCTGGAGGCACTGTACAAATAAAACGGCCGAATTATTAAATTATCACTCTACAGAGCCTCTTATATTAGTCCTAATTAAGTGATGATTTTCATGTTAACAAACAGTGCTCAAGAAGGATTCTAATTTCAAAATCTGACCTAATAGAAGTCAAAAGGCTTAGAAATTTCTAGAATGTAGTTTTCAGACATTGCTCAGAATTTTAACGTTCTCATTAAATCCAGTGACTGTCTGACTCACCCTAGCTCTAACAAGCTAACAGGATTTCCATTCTTATCCATGATGGAGCCACAAGAACCAGGTTTGCACTGCTGTCTTATATAACTTTAAAAGGTGGACATTGGGTGCTGGAAAGAAGGCTTGGTCAGTAAAGTGCTGAGAAAGCATGAGGACCTGAGTTTGAAACCTAAGTATCTGCCTCAAAAGTTGGCTATCCCTCTAATCCTAGGGCTGGTGGGGAGGGGCAGAGATAATATGAGCCCTTGGGGCTTACTGGCCAGGCAGTCCAAACAAATCAATGGAGTCAGGCTTAGTAAGACACCTTGTCTCAAAAAATGAAGTAGACTGACTGAGGAAGACACCTTCAGCCTCAGCATGCACATAAACACACAAGCATACACTCACACAAATCTTCAATAAATCAGAAACGGGCTTTTCAGATGATGAATGATTATATGTACTGTCTTAGTGTGGGTTTCTGTTGCTGTGAAGAGACACCATGATCATGGCAACCCTTATAAAGGAAAACATTTAATCGGAGCTGGCTTACAGTTCAGAGGTATAGTCCAATATCGTCATGGCGGGAAACATGGTGGCATGCAGGCAGACATGGTGCTGCTGAGATAGCTGAGATTCCTACATCTGGACCCACAGGCAGCAGGCAGAGAGAATGAGACACTGGACCTGATTTGAGCATCTGAGACCTCAAAGCCCATTCCCAGTGACACACTTCCTCCAACAAGCCTGCACCTCCTAATATTGCTACTTCCTAATGGCTAAAGGGGGGTCATTTTTATTCAAACCACAACATGTACCAAGAGGAGAAATAAGGGAGACGAAACAGTGTCTTCAGCACAGTGCATGGAGATCAAGCCATAGGACAAGGGTGAGACAGAAACATGCATCATGTGTGCAGCGGTTGGTGGGACCTGCCACAAGGTGCTGAGGACACAGAGGTAGAGAGATCCAGTGAGCTCCAAACTTGCTTCAGTCCTTAAAAGGAGAGAGTCCCTAGTCAAGCAGTTGGGGCTATTTGAGGTTATGAGAAATGCTAAAAGGAACTGAAAGGGATTCTGTACTGGAGTGCTGTGACTGAGTGTGGGGCCAAATGCTGTAAGCTATCGAACTAGCTCACAAGAGCATGCTAAGTTTTGACATCAATGACAAGAGCCTGCTAAGCACATGTTTCCAAGACGGTGTTCATTGACATCCCATTGGGAAGCTGAAGGAAGTCATGGTGAAGTAATTGCAGTAAAGACACTATAAAGGTGTGTGTGTGTGTGTGTGTGTGTGTGTGTGTGCGCGCGCTCACATCTGCACTTTCATGTTTGTGTGCAGGGGTACAAATATATATATATGCAGACGCCTGTGTACCTGTGTTATTTCTTGGGTGCCAGCCACTTGTTTTTTGAGACAGAGTCTCTCATTGGCTTGAAGCTCACTAGGTAGTCTAGACTGGCTCACCAAATGAGCCTCATGGATCCCACTCTCTGCCCTAGCACTGGCATTGCACGTTTATGCCACCATACTCAGGTTTTTTAAATGTGGGTTCTGGGGATGGAAGTCAGGTCCTCATGTTTACATAGCAAGCGCTTCACTGCCTGAGCCATCTCTCTATCCCCTGAGATCTGTTTTCACTGCCAACATATTTCTAGCTAGTTGGTCAGGCAAGGTTTTGTAATGATCCACTTTGTCATAACATCAATGAACAGTCATTGTTCATCATCTATGCAACAAATCCTGAGAGAGCTATCCACACGCCTGCAACTGAATACCTGTACTGCTTCTATACCCAAATCTTTCTATTTGTTCCCAGACTCTTTCCTCCATTTGGAGGCTGTATCACTCTCTCTTCCATAGTGGAATTTTACCTCTTCCCAGAAATGCTTTTCTGTCTGTGAGGGCCTTGGCTGTACCCACAGCCTATTACATAACCTTAGGATCCTTGGCATTCCCACATGGGAGAGGACTTTAGAATCAGAAGGTCAAGACTAGAGATGATCTCCTTTTCTTCTGCTTCCCGAAAGTGTTCCCTTGAGCCCAGACTGTCCCTGAAGCTACAGAGTTGAGCCTGCTGGGTAGTTGTGAGGACTGATGGCCCCAGCCATCAGCAGGTCAGGGTTCATTGACAATGATGCATTTTATGGTAAAATCTGAGCCAAACCCCAACTGGACTCTTAATTTGAGCTGCAGAAGCAGAGACAAAATCCATAGTTCATGACCTTGTGTGGGTTATATCTCAAGCATTTCCAAGGCCTGCTTTGTAGGGGCATTACCTATTGGTCACACTCAAATCTTCTCTGATATATTCTCTGGCCAAACAAATAAGATTCCAGAAGGAACAGGCAATATGCTTTCCTTCCAACTTCCCCTCTTCTCCCCTTCCCTTCTCCCTCCCTTTCCCTTTCTTACCCCTTCCTTCTTTATTCTCATCTACTCCCCTTCCCTTTCTTCCCTTTCCCCTTCGTTGCTTTCTCTCTCCTTCTGTGTCTCCTCCCCCTTCTCCTCCCCTCTTCTACCTCCCTTCCTTCCTTCATCTCTTCCTCCCTTCCTCCCTCCACTCCTCTTACTTCCTACTTTCTTTATTCTTTTAATTTTCCAGAATATTCCATTTTCAAGAGTATATGAAATCTTCCAGCAGCAATTAGATGCACTACACAGACAACATTTTTAGGCCTATAAGGCAGAGGCCCTTCTCAACTGCAATGGGTACTCCACAAGATGAGGTAGGTCCATGTGCAGGATTTGAGGCTCAGGTGAACAACTCTAATTATTAAGGTTCTTGGAAGGTCCAGCTCATTGCAGAAAATGCTGCCTCACAGCACCAGGCTAGAGCTACATGATCACCCCCAGCTTCCAGGTCATTCTTCAGCAAAATGGAGTTGGCTGACTTGTAAAGACAATTCTAGCCCAATCTTGAAAAGATTGTGAGCCAAGAGGTCTGGCTTCTGTGCCAAGAACAGACAAGACTTCAAGTAGACCATGATGTCCAGCCTCAGTTGGGTCTAGGCTAGGTGTGAAGTGTTCTCTGAGAGCTCAGATCTGCTCAAGTTCTATTAGTGAGTGAGCAGTTCAGTGCTAGCACTGAGGCTAAAGGAGAAAAGAGAGAACTAGAACCATGGTGCTCCTCTCTAGTCCCAGCTATTCTGAAGCCTGACAAGGTCACTTGAGCCAGTGTGGGCAGCATAGAGAAACCATTTCTTAAAAAAGAAAGACAAAAGCGTAGCAGATTTTATTGTCTTAGAGTTACAGTTTTAGTGGGCTGAAGGGCTAATTAGAAGACTGTCTTATTTTACTAGGATGATTCTAGGGTAGAACCAAGAAGAGTCAGAGAGAAGTCAAAGAAACTCACACAAACTC
>CABHPQ010137032.1:5921-42965 GCA_902168405.1 Peromyscus aztecus
CTTTAGCTACACCTTGTATTGTAGTTTTGATTAATAACCCACAGCCACTGAAAACATGGTTTCTAGTCACGCTTCAAACATTTTTTAAATAATTTTTTTATTAAGAGATTTTCTATTCATTTTACATACCAACCACAGATTCCCCTGTCTTCCTTCCTCCTGACCCCCAGTCTTCCCCCCTAACCCACCCTCCCATTCCCACCTCCTCCAAGGCAAGGTCTCCCATGGGGAGTCAGCTGAACCTGGTACATTCAGTTGAGGCAGGTCCAAGCCCCTCCTTTCTGCACCAAGACTTTTCAAAGTGTCTCACCATAGGTGCTAGGTTCCAAAGAGCCAGCTCTTGCACTAAGGATAGGTCCCAATCCCACTGCCTAGGGGCCCCCTATATAGTTCAAACTAAGCAACTGTCTCACTTATCCAGAGGGCTGAGTCCAGTACCATGGGGGCTCCTCAGCTATTGGTCCACAGTTCATGAGTTTCCACTAGTTTGGCTGAAAGACATTTAAGGAATTGCTCAACATCCTTAGTCATCAGGGGAATGCAAATGAAAAGGACTCTGAGATATCATCTTACATCTGTCAGAATGGCTAAGATCAAAAACATTGAAGACAGCTTATGTTGGAGAGGATGTGGAGCAAGGAGAACACTCCTACACTGTTGGTGGGAATACAAACTTGTACAGCCACTTTGGAAATCAATATGGCACTTTCTCAGAAAATTGGGTATCAATCTCCCTCAAGACCCAGCTATACCACTCTTGGGCATATACCCAAAAAATGCTCAATCATACCACAAGTACATGTGCTCATATATGTTCATAGCAGCATTATTTGTAATAGCCAAAACCTGGAAACAACCTATATGCCCCTCAGTTGAAGAATGGATAAAGAAAATGTGGTACCTATACACAATGGAGTACTACTCAGCAGAAAAAAAACAATGATATCATGAGGTTTGCAGACAAATGGATGGAACTAGAAAATATCATCCTGCATAAGGTAACCCAGACTCAGATGGACAAACATGGTATGTACTCACTCATAAGTGGATACTAGATATAAGGCAAAGGATAACCAGACTGCAACCCACAGCTCCAAGGAGGCTAGGTAATAAGCAAGGCCCTAGGAAGGACGCATGGATTGCTCAGTGATGGAGAAATGGATGAGATCTACATGAACAAACTGGGGAAAGGGGGGGGGTAATGAAGGGCAAGGGAAGGGAGATGAAAGCTTAGGGGAGTGAGAGGTTCGAGCTGGAAAGGGAACAGAGTGGGAGAGCAAGGAAAGAGATACCATGATAAATGAAGACACCATGGGAATAGGGAGAAACAGAGTGCTAGGGAGTTTCCCAGGAATCCACAAGGAAGACTCAACCATAGACTACTATCAATAGTGGAGAGGGTGCCTGAGCTGACCTACTCTGGTGATTGAATGACTGAATACCCTAACTGTCATCATAGAGCCCTCATCCAGTGACTGATGGAAGCAGATGCAGAGATCCAAGGCCAGGTCCCAGGTGGAGTTCCAGGAATCTAATAGATGAGAGAGAGGAGGGATTCTATGAGCAAGGGATATTGAGACCATGACTGGAAAAGTACAAACATTTTTTTACAATATATTTAAATTTGTATTACAGAATTGTTGGGAGGCCCTGCTGGTCAGTGGTTGCAGTCTCCCATAGCCTGGCAGCTTTCTCCAAGTTGGGCAACATGGTTGACTCTCTTCCCTACAGCAAAAATTCCTGCTCTCTACTTGCCCTTATCTGGAGAATGTCCCTAGGGGCAGAGGATTGACCATATCTGAAAGCTGTCTCTAAGCTTGGATGCCTGATTTATCTTTAGCATGACCCTTGGCACAGTTTCCTACTAGAAGCCTCTCCTGCTGCAATATGGTAACTAAGATTTGTACTAGGATCTTTACTATAGGACCCTGCTGCCCCATATAAAGCCTTATGATAGGTGAGTGCCACTTAATGCAAATTAGGGATTGTCCCCAGGCTTCCCAATCCTATATATTCCCTGTACTCTGGAATAAAGTTCAGCTGATTCACCAAAGAAGTCATCTCCTGGAGAGCTATCTCTGTCATGTGATTCCATCATATTTTCATGGTGTTTTTTCCTCCACCCTTATGTGTCCCTACTTCTCTACCAACCCCTATTTAAATAACTAAAGCAATCCCTTCACAACAGCCTCTTTCTATTTTCCAATTTTCTGTTAGTTACTACAAGTCAAACACATGAAAGTAAGTTTTTACAGCTAGGACACACATATAAGGCAATGCTTCCTGTGCCTGGCTCGCCTCATTCAAGATATATTTTTTTTATATCCACCCATGTATCTGTGAGCTTCATAATTTCATTTCCTTATAGCTGGGTAAAATTCTATTATATGTGTGTACCACATTTTCATTATCGATTCATGAGTTAGTGGATACTAGGCTAACTATTGTGAATAGAGGCACAGTGAACATGAGTAAGCAAGTATCTCCAAGGTAGGATAGAGAGTTCTACCCCTTATGGCTGAGCTATTTGGGCATGTCAGTTTTCATCAGAATGATCCTTGACAATCCCCAGTCTACCAACCTCAGGACTGTAGTCAGAATGCATCACGATTCTTAAAGTACTTCAGGGAGTGTGCTACCTATATCTGGCATTTATTGTCATTACTTCCAAATCAGGTGTGTTTTCCTGAGTGCTTCATGTGTGTCATACCATAGATACACATTATTCTGGCTAGTTTTATGTCAACTTGACACAAGCTATAGTCATCAGAGACAAGGAAGCCTCACCTGAATAAACACTTCCATAAATTCCATGGGACATTTTCTTTTTTTTTATTGAATTTATTTTATTTTATAACATAATTCAACTTTACATATCAGCCATAGATTCCCCCGTTCTCCCTCCTCCCGCCCCCCCCACCCACCCCCCATTTCCATCTCCTCCGAGGCAAAGACTCCCACAAGGATTGAGATCGACCTGGTGGACTCAGCCCAGGCAGGTCCAGCCCCCTCCTCCCAGGGTGAGCCAAGGGTCTCTACCAAGCCCCGGGTTTCAAACAGCCAACTCATGCACTGAGCACAGGACCCGGTCCAACTGCCTGTATGCCTCCTAAACAGATCAAGCCAATCAACTGTCTCACCCATTCCGAGGGCCTGATCCAGTTGGGGGCCCCTCAGCCATTAGTTCACAGTTCATGTGTTTCCGTTCGTTTGGCCACTTGTCCCTGTATTCCATCCATCCCTGGTCCCAACAATCTACATGAACAGTCTGGACGTGAGTGGGGGTGGTGAGGGGCGGGGGGCGAGGGAATGAGAACTTGGAGGAGCGAGAGGTCCCAACTGGATCAAGAACAGAGAGGGAACACAAGGAATGTTTGTGAGAGATGAAGACCACATGAGAATAAGAAGAAGCAGAGTGCTGGAGAGGCCCACAGAAATCCACGGAGATGCTCCCACAATAGACTGCTGGCAATGGTCGAGAAATAGCCCTATCTGACCTACCCTGGTGATAGGATGGCCAAACACCCTAATTGTCGTGCTAGAAACCCCATCCAGTGACTGAGGGAACTAGATGCAGATATCCACGGTCAGGCCCTGGGTGGAGCTCCGGGAGTCCAATTGGCGAGAAGGAGGAGGGACATTTTCTTAATTGGTGACTGATGGTGACTCATTGTGGGTGGGGCCACTCCTGGGTTTATGGCTCTGGCTTCTATAGGAAAGTAAACTGAGCTCTTATAGTCTGGGCTGGCTGAAGACATCCACCACCTGGTGCCACTTGACTCAGGGGAGTAAAAGACACCTGGGTCCTCACAGTCTGGCCTTGCTGAAGACATCCACAGACATGAATTAGCTGCTATCAAGGGCCATATCTGGGTCTGTGGCTCTACAGCAGCCAGGGTCTATGTTGATGTCCTTGATTTTAGGAACCACTGAAAGCCGGGTTCTGGT
The DNA here is from genome assembly GCA_902168405.1 of Peromyscus aztecus. Taxonomy (NCBI): domain Eukaryota; kingdom Metazoa; phylum Chordata; class Mammalia; order Rodentia; family Cricetidae; genus Peromyscus; species Peromyscus aztecus. Next base: position 9,870 of record CABHPQ010137032.1, read on the forward strand.
CAGTCACTTGAGTCCATGCTGGTGTCTAAGAACCATGCTGATATTGGGGCCATGCTGATCTGAGTGGCCTGTGCTGATACCTGGGGCCAGGGTGATGTCTGAGCCCAAGCTGCAGCATAGGGCCAGGGTTTAGGACCCTACAGCAGTCAGGATGTGTGTTGATGTCTGTGGTTTCCATCACCATCAAAGACCATGCCGATGCCAGAGGTCTGGGCCAACATTTGAGGCCATGTTAGTGTCTGAGGGCTTTGCTGCCATTGGGGCCATGCTGATCAGGGTGGCCTGTGCTACCACCAGGGATCATAGTGACATCCTGGCCTGAGATGCTCCCTAGGGCCTTGCCTGGGTCTGTGGTCCTGCTACAGTTGGGGTCTTTGATGATGTCCATGACCTGTGTTACCACAGGGGGACATGGGAACCATACATGTTGAAGTCTGAGGGCCATGCTGAACCAGCCCTGCCCTTCACTGGCCATGGAATAGCCTATTCCTGCCTACTCTGGACACTGCAGCTGGAGAAGTGGTCCTGCTCCTGATGGGAGAGCTGAGCCCCCCCCCCCAACTAAGGAGAAATGGCCCCTCCCCTCACCACAGGCAAGGGAGAGCTGACCCAGATGGCATGGTGATAGGAGAGCTGGATCTGCCATCCCCTGAAAGGGACAGTCCAAGAGTCCCTGACTGACCAGCTCAGTTACCACCCAGGTCCATATCCTGGGCCTTGGGTTGTTCCAGCCTAATATCTACCCCATCTATGACCTTCTAGAGCATGTGAAGGGACTGGTCCTGCAGAACAATAGACATAGGCTCTCCATGACTCAGGGCAATAGCAGGACATCTGAGAGGAGTTTTGGTGAGGGTTCAATGATGACAGTGTGCCAGAGGCCAGAGGCCTTGAACCAGGTCAATGACTCATTGAATTGAGAAATCAGCCAGTGGGGCTGATTGGACAGAATGATATACTGTGTGACACACTGTAGCTCCCAATGACACTAGGATAAATGAGGAGGTGTTGGAGAAGTGGGGAAGACAGAGGAGCAAAGTGTTTTTGTTTTGTTTTGAATTAAATGTGGGCAGTTGGGGCAACAATGTAGGGGTGAGGGGCAGATATGGAGGGACAGAGAGATGGGCAGGATCAGGGGTATATCATGATGTGAAATTCCAAAGGAATTAATAAAGAATTATGTTATTTAAAAAAAAGTAAAGTAAAATTTAAAAAAGAAAAGAAAAATTTAGGGAGAATCAAAAGGAAAAGGATTACACTTAATCAGAAAGTTTTAATTTGCTAACCAGAAATAAATAAACAATAGGAGGGAAAAATGTAATGAGCAAGCCATGGAGTACAAGCCAGTAAGCGGTACCCATCCATGGCCTTTTCATCAGTTCCTGCCTCCAGGTTCCTGCCCTGTTTTGAGTTCCTTTGCCAACTTCCTTCAATAATGAACAGTGATGTGAAAGCCTAAGCCAAATAAACTCTTTCCTCTCCAACCTGCTTTTGGTCATGGTATTTTATCAGAGCAACAGTAAACCTAACTAAGACATAAAACGATAGTAAATTCACTTTACATTTCAGAAAGTTGAGGCAAAAAGAAACATGATCAAGCTCTTACTCTGAATATTGACAATTCAATAACTGGTAGGTCAAAAAGATGTTTTTTAGAGATTGGAACTTTCCTTACATTTTCTTCAGCTGCTGTATAATTATCCATTATTATTTAGCAATAGAAAATCTCTGACCTCTACTCTTTACACCCCTGAAAGCACTTATCTCTAACCACCAAAAATGCTTCCATAATCCTAGATGTGGGTTTTTACTGACCCTATGTCTTTCACCAGCATGAGAAGAAAATTTCACACTCTTTGTCCTGGCACCATACACACAGGGCACCAACTTGGATCAATATATGCATAGGACTAGAGGAAACTGCTCTGTACAGGAGTCTGTGAGATTGCCTCCATTCTCAGACTCAAATCCGTGAAGCTAAGAGTGGAAAAGAGACAAAGTCAAAAGTGTCTGAGAAGATGGGCAGGTAGACCTCACGGAAGAAACCTAGCAATGGTTAAGGGAGGAGGAAATTAAGGATCAGGATTATAGCTGCTCCATTCAATGTTCTTATCAAGTAATTGCACTTTGCATGGTCCTTAAAACTGAAAATACTTAAGACCTTTACAGAAAAAGAAAAAGGTTTCCCTTCCCTTTATTTAAGCGAATTGAGTCTTTTGAAGGTGAGTTTTTAAACTAAAAAGGGAGGAAAAACAGTTTAAAAATTGTTTGTAGCCAAATCATAGGCTTAAGCTTGTGATGTTCTTGCAAATCAAATTGTAACTGTTCGATAGGCAAACATTTTCTTATGTGTATTGTGTGAACTTCTAGTACAAGAAGTAATGGAAAGGGTTAAATTTAATTTACTCATCCCTTTTCAGGCATTACCAGACTGAAAAATCTGTGTAAAATGTAAACTTTTCCCAGGGGACTCTGAAACCCTAAGGGAAAATAAAATGAGAAAAATAAAATAAATGGCTATAATTGCAGTATTAAAATTCTCCCAAGCTGACTCGGGATCATTTATGGGCTTCTGAATTAATCGCTAAGCCAATTCAGCCTTAGATGCCTCTAGAGGCCATTAGTCATCATTTCAAACTACACTTGCAATAGGGTAGGAAGTCCAGATGTGGAACCACCCACCCTTTTGGGCTTGTGATAAACAGTACAGACTTCTCAGCTAGATCAGTCTATGCAGCTGCAAGTGGTCAGGCCTAACCCATTTCATTTTTCTATGACAGTTCTCTGAATTAGGTCTTTTTCTTATTTTAGTTTTACATAAGATATAATCTGGAATTCAGAAACATTATGCTGTCTGGCTGAGGTTACATTCCCAGGGATTATTGGAAGTTTTGCACAATTACCACCATTCTAAAATATTTTAAACATTTGTTTACTAATTTTATCACAAGTGATCATTCATTCATTAAGCATTCCTTACATGCCAGTACCAATGGTTTCTTGTCTTGGTACAGAGGAAATGCTGTTATCATCAGAAACACTGGAGAACTGTTAGCATTTAGGCATTTGCACTGGTCTGCTATTGGAGGCCTGGCAGGAAACGTTAATCAGGTACAGCCACTCCCTGTGCACTTCACCCCCTTATAAAAGGCGAGCCCCTCCCACCTCCCTGCTCTCTCTCTTCCTCTCTCTCCTCTGCTCTTGCCCCATACAGACTGCTTCTGTGTCTCCTCTCCTTCCCCTGTAAACCTCCCATGTGAGTTTTATTGTATGCTGTGACTTCCCTTCTGCCACCTTTAAACTACAATAAAAATATTATGTAATAATTAAACAGGATGGTTGGATAAGAGTAAAACTGAAACTGAATGGTGCAGATTTAGGGGAGGGAGTTCCAACTAGAGCTATCAGAGAAAATTTTAAATATATATGTGAGACTTGAACTCCATCAGAGAAAGGATATGAAAAGATTAGTAGAAGTCTGGAGACTTCCAGAAGGAAATTAGTGAAAGGAGATGGAAGGACACTCAGAAGACAGGATTTAGAAGGAATTTGGGGCCAAATAAGCAATTGGAAAGGCACCTTCACCCATAAATAAGGGACAGGAGTCAATACTTGAGGCTGCAACTTCAGTCTTGAACTCAAGTTTCTCATTTACCACAGGAAGAGGTTGACTATATTTTACATGTTGTTCTTTCAAAGTCCAAGTATATCATTGCTTGTAGCTAGAGTTTTCCTGCCTGGCCCACGGTCATGATAAATCTCTTTCACCTGCCAGTTCCACAGCCGCTCAGACCCAAGCAAGTAAACACAGAGACTTATATTGCTTACAAACTGTATGGCCGTGGCAGGCTTCTTGCTAACTCTTCTTATATCTTAAATTAATCCATTTCTATAAATCTATACCTTGCCACATGGCTCGTGGCTTACCGGCATCTTTACATGCTGCTTGTCCTGGCGGCGGCTGGCCCCAGTGCAAAACAGTCCCAGCAAGGCTGCCTGTTGGCCATCGCTGCCGCCGCCGCCACTGACACCTTCTCCTCGGCCTCCTAGCCTGACTTGAAGAGGAGGAGGTGTTGCTAATAATGTGTTGCTAATAAAACACTGATTGACCATACAGAACATCCCACAGCAATTGCTTATGGATCAAAAGGAGAGAACATAGTATATCCTAGTTTTAAAAGGATCCCTATGTTCTGACATAAGCTTTTATGGCCTATGCATTCTTTCAAAGCCATTTTGATTCAACCATATGTTAGTAGACATAAGTGATTATTTGTACTGGCTGGTTTTGTCTGTCAACCTGACACAAGCTAGAGTCATGAGAGAGGAAGGAGCCTCAGTTAAGCCTCCTCCATGAGATCTGGCTGTAAGGCATTTTCTCAATTAGTGATCTATAGGGGAGATCCCAGCCCATTGTGGGTGGTTCAGTCCCTAGGCTGTGGTCCTGGCAGGGTGAGCAAGTCAATAAGCACATGGCCTCTACATGAGCTTCTGCTCCCAGGATCCTGCCCTGTTTGAGTTTATGTCCTGGCTTCCTTCAGTAATGAACAGCAATGTGGAAGTATAAGCCAAATAAACCCTTTCCTCCCCAACTTGCTTTTTGGTCATCATATTTCACAGCAGCAATAGAAACCCTAACTAAGACATTGCTTTGTTACTGTGATTATTTTTTGAAAATTATCCAGCCTTCAGGAAAACATGCACTCAAGACTATGTGCAGTAGGTCTTATAGAAGTAGTGTGTATGTCCTCTCAAAGGTTGCAACATAAAGGATCATGACATGGTACTTGGGGGCCACCTTTAGGTAATGGGTTATAACATTGTGTGTTTTAGTTAGTTTTTTTTTAATGTTGTTGCTTACCTTATAAAAATGAGCAAAGGCTGGGGTGTTAAGTCAGTCAGTGATGTGCTGGCCATGCAAACATCTTGGCCTGCATTAGATAACCATAACCTACATTAAAAATGAGGTTGTTATGGTGGTGTGTGGTTGTTACCACAGTGCTAAAAAGGAAGTCAGGCAGACAGACAGACAGGCAGATCTGTCACTGGCTAGAAAACAGAACCGAAAAAAAAAAAAATGAGTTCCAGACCAAGGGAGAGATTCTGCCTCAAAATAATAGATAAAAAGAATAGTATCTGGTGACTAATACGTAATGTTGATCTCTGGAATTCTCACACATGAACCTCCCACTCTATTAGCATGTACACATGCCTATACATGTGTGCTAAAACAAATAAGCAAACAAAATAAACTAGACAAATCCTCCTTAAAAATAAAATCAGCAACAACCAAAAATGTCTCTCTGGTTAGAGAAGCAGTGGTCAGAATATAGTTGGGGAAACTTTTTGTGATACAAATTTCATGGATGAAGGTTGTCAACAAAAGAATAAATGACTCCCCTAAAATCAGCAACTGTTGTGTTAGATGAATGCATTCCTATATGTGAACCCTTTTGTGAAACTCTGTTGATGAATGCATTCCTATATGTGAACCCTTTTGTGAAACTCTGTTGATTGCCAATAAATCTTCATAACAAGCATAGAAAATGAAAATCAAATAAATAAGAGCTACTTCTAGGAGTTACTTACTAACTTTAATCTAGTGCCTCCTTTTTCTATCCAAAAATCTGTATCATTTGTACAAAAGTAAAAAGAATAGTATATTTTTACCCATATTTTTCTATCTTATCATCTTCCCTCCGTGTTCCAGCAAAATTACAATTTTATTCTGGTATTTATAATCTTTATGAAGCCTCTTGTCTATTTTATTTCTCTGATTAAATGTCAACTCAAGGCAAACACAAGCAAGATCAAGGTACCAGCGTATTGGAATTTTTTGTTTCTTGGATTTGGCCAATTAAACCAAACCTCTCTAAGGCTGCCTTGATAAGTGACAGGTGTAGCTGACTGGTAAACCCGCAGTGCAGTTACCATTACACTGAAGTTAGAGTCTCTTTAAGCTATGAATCAGCTCTAATCCGTAGCTCTTTTTGCAAAGAAAAAGAAGCCTTCAGGTTAGCATGGATAGGAGAGGATGGCAGATGAATGATTCTGCAAAGGTCTCAGGAATAGTCTGAACATTGCTTTTACACTGACAGCAATTTAGACCAGATTATAGGAAAGAAGGGGAGAAAGGATTGATAAAGTCAACTAAACTATTATTTTAAAGATACCATGTGAGATGTAAGGGATAACCAATGGGATTGACATTGACTTATAATTCTGAATGATAAATACCCTCCATGCACAGTAAGTAAATACATCATTTTCCTTGTGTTTCCATTCTTTTAGCTTGCTTATTTGCAAATTAACCACCTTGCTTTAATTTTAGAAATACCTAAAGTGGTAAGGCTAAAGGAAAATACAATGATCGTTGTACTTCATAGTATTCATAACATTGTTGAACAGTTCAGTCCACATTTCTATTGTTAGATTTCTGGCAGATACTAATGTGTTCCACTGTGTTGGCTCACCACTGGAAACACAACAAACAGGACTAACTCTATCTTGGTGAGCGACCAAACAGAGGCTTTGTCTTTCTGATGTTTTAGAGGAATTCAAAACAATGTTAGAATTTAGGATTAGATGAAAACAATTGAATAGGTTTGTGTAGCACAGATAGATAGATGATAGATAGATAGATAGATAGATAGATAGATAGATAGATAGATGTATGGAATGGGATAAGTAAATCATGAAATAGACTAACAATACATGTTTCAAAGTAGAAATAATGTTCTGTGAAAATCATAATATATATGGTTGTATGAATACATCTGAACACATCTACACGTGGGATAGATTTAGCCAATGTTTCCAATTGTTTCCTATTCACATACGCATTTTTCTTGTCACTCAAGATGCTTCAGCATTCTCCTACTGAGGGTAAATCCCCACCCACAGAAATACACACTTCTGGAATGAAGACAGTGGCTTCTTCACATAGACACAAACTTACCCCCACCACACACACACTAGGAGTAAATATTTATTTGCCTTTGCTTCCTTGCTTCCTGCCAGATATTTAATCTTTTCTGGAATTTTGATCACCTGCCTAGCTCTCTCATTTGGAATTAGTGCCCATACATCTCCTGAATATCCTGATTTGGGACTCAGCTTGCAAGCTCCGTGCTATATCTGTCTTGTCCTCTGTAATCCATAGTTCTGGTGTAACCTTAGACACCTTTGTGGTCCTATAAGATCAGTTCCAGGTGCCTGGAGTCTCTCACCTAGCATTGAATGTATGTTTTTACAATGAATATAATCTCTACTATACCAACTCCAGCTTTGGCTGCTGGTCCCCTGATATGTGGAAGCACTGCATTGCTTAGTGTGATGATCAGAAAGCATCATGTGTCACCTCTCCCTCTCCCTCTCTCTCTCCCTCTATATCTGTACACAACATCAGATTCTGTGGGCTAAGTTTCTGCACGCCTCATGAAGCAGAGGCAGATTAAGATGTTCTTTTACCTACAGTGTCGGGGGCCCCAAATGTCCACCTGACATTTTGTACAAAGTCACACAATGCTCTTTCTGCTACACAGGCTTCCGTGGCGTTGCAGGGCACCTGCTGTGCTGCACCTGATCATTTACTTCTGGTTGCAAATGAATTCCTCATAATAACTAAGGGAGAAAGAAGCACTCTAGATGATGGCTCAGCAAAAAAAGTGCTCTGTGCTTGCTTGTTTGTCTATTTCTTAGTTGGTTTTAGACAAGGTCTCGCTCTGTAGCCCAGGCTTGCATAGCATTAACACCAATCCTTTTGCCTAAAGCATTCACATCTGAAATTTCAGAAGTGTGCTATCATACGCTACTAAAAAAGATACTCTCATATTCATAACTATTGCTTTTCATTGGTCTACTCGAACTTCTAAATTAAAAAAATGTCAAATTAATGGAAAATTTAAGATGTCCCTTTGTGTACCACAGTTCTAATGATCTTTCCTTCAACTTCTTTCTCTAGAAGGAAATCCACTCTATGATATTATCTATTCAAATTAATTGGAATTTCAAATGTCCTTTTTAGGAGGCTTTAAAAATAAATTGAAATAGAACAGAGAAGCAGATTATGGCACTTCACCACAATGAAGTCACTCATGCTTATCAGAGGGTCTACACCCAATACTAACACACCATGAAGAAATAAGGCACCAGAGATACGTGATTAACACAACTAGTGACATTATCCAGAGGTATTCCCTCTGTGTTACTGTGACAGAAGAACAGAAGTAGCATGAGAATAAAGGAATGAATGCAACATCCAGATAGAAATGGTGAATATCTCTGCCTGACCTTGAGGGAATGAACAATTAAAATTTGGATGTATTGAAGTTTAGGGAAATTTTAATTATTTTGCCTCAGAACCTTTCTGGGGTTAAAGTTCCAGAAGGACCCATATTTGTTTTAAAATGTACCATGTAACTTTTTGCCTTGTAGGAATATAAAGCTCCAGATACTGAGTCTGCTGCCCTTTGAGCAACATGTTCTTCGGCTACAGTAGTTCACTCCAGAGTTAGACACTCATTTCCCTGATACTGAGGAGTGAGAGGGCTTGGGATGCATCAGCAAGAGTTTTGCTGGATGGTCTTGCATTCTTACTACTTCTCTCTCATATCTAAAAATTCAGAGTTAAAGCAATAATACAGTAATGCGTGTTCAGAGACATTAACTGGGTTCATCCTAATTCATTTGACTGAATTGTAAACAAAACTAGGGATACCTTGTATTTCATTGCATCATGTTTTTATCTCCAAACAAAAGGCTGCATGTTCAAAGCCAAGAGGTGTACAAAATAAACCACTCAAAGATTAAGGAAGACAACAATGAGGAACAGACAGGAAGAAATGACAGTGCTTTCCACTGGTCCATCAAACTCCACAAGTGACTTTTTTTCTTAAGGCCCCTAACCATATTTCATGCAATATCATATTTCTCAGAAAGGAGATGCTACTAGACCATTCCCTGGGAGGTCCTTCCAGTTTATTAACGCCATCTAGAATTCCTTAGCTTGACTGCATCTGAACAGGTTAGGGACTGACACTGAGCAAGAAAGGACCATTTCTTGCATGCCAAACAATAAAAGCATGCACTACCTGAGTTAGACACAAGCCTTTCATTGTGAGGATACATGCGGAACATCCTTCCAAAGTCCATGGTGCATGATTATCAATCAGGCATGTCTCACACTCTCCCACCACAATCCCCTCCCCTCCCTGCTGATCCATCTCTTTCTGCTTCTCCCTTTGCCTGTCATTCTCCTCCATTCTTTCAATTTTTCTTCATGGCAGTTTAATCATGTTCCTTTACTATCTGTGAGGTACTTTAAAAATTTTTTTCCATAGCACACAGGTTATTGAAGGACAAAAGGAAAACAATTTCCCTAAGTCTTCTGGGAAGAGACTCCTCAGAAAATAAAAAACTGCCTTGGATGTGATATTTGCTTTGGGAATTTTAGGAAAGAGGAATCATATCAAGTCAGATGTACTGAGTGTCTATGCATCAGACCCTGTGCAAAATGTTTCATTTCCATCATTATTTATCACACAATAAGCATATGAATCAGCTATGATCACTATATTCACTTTAGAAGGAAGGATAATATTGAAAACACTGGTTTATTTCATTCTGTAAGACTGTAAAGTACAAAGAAAAGACAGGATTTGAAGTCAAGCAGTCTCATTCAGAGTGCACCCTGTGTTGCACATCTGAGAGGTATAGTGCTATTTATCAAACAGGGAACTTGTGATTAGAACAAGAGTCATCTGATTTACCCAAAAATCATGTTGGGTAAGGTGAAGCAGAAAGTACCCTTCAATACTTCTTCCAAAGTATAAGAGGGTATCCCAGATACAAAGTCCAAATTGTTTCAAAGTGCTGAATCACATGTTCCAGGTAATAGAATTTTCTCACAATTACAGCCTGCCCATTGACATTCATTAGAACGCCTGACTTGGAAACATGGTCTGAACGCAAGTGCACAAAGATTCAACCAAGAGGCACTGCACATCTGCTATGGGATCAGGAATTCCTGTGTCTGGGGATTTAATATCTTATGACATCTTTACCATCCCCCAAGGAGGTAGGAAAAGCAGAAATCGAAAGAGAGAAGTCCCTACAAGTCAGTTGTCTAATGTCAAGTCACACAGTTACAAAACAGCAGCCAAGACTAGGGACCAAGTCACTAATGCTCAAGCTGGGATACCCTAGGCTCACATTAAGCATGTCAGGGTATGAAACTAAAAATGCCTTATGCGATGAAGTCTATTATCAGGAAAGTGGGTTCGAAAAATCCCACTGATTCTTTTAATCTGATCTAGACACCCAGCATAGTCCTTGGCCTCATCGCTTATCACCAAATAAAGAACTTTAGAAACAAGCAGAAGGTGGCTCAAATTTAACCTGAAACACCGTGACCTTAACAGAATGCTTTTGGTAATTTCTACAAATGCCTTACCCTTTAATAATTAATGACATAGACCTCATAAACTGGATGGGTCTGACTCCACACTAATGAGCTGCTTTATTGCCCTTCGTATAATTTTAGTGATGTCTGCAGGTGAACATTTTTAAGTGATACTGTCCTTTACAAAACAGCATAAACTCTTTCTTCCATGACACTTACTTCAGACTGAATTGGCTGCATTGGAGATCAGGGTTGGAGAACATGTCACTATACGTATTAACACTTTCAAAATCAAGTGGCAACATTGATTTAAAATAAAAATGAGCCTATGAATAAAAGGTGATTAAAGGAACTGTGTCCATGGTAGTACAGGATGGTAGAAACTGGCCCAATTAACATTGGATACACAGACTCTGTCTTCAGTGAGTAATTTATTTCTTTCAAGATGATTTCCACAAAACCAACTGGTAGGCAATTGTTGCTCCAAGACAAAGCAAAACAGAATCCTGTTTATGGAAAAGTAAGGTCTTGGTTTGTAGAGGAAAGAGGCTTAGTGAGAGAGACTCAGGGACATGGTTGGGCCCTGCCATTCTTCAGACTTTCTATATGCATGCTCCCTTCAGGAAGTACCCTTGTAGGTGATTTGTATTAGTTAGACATAAACAGAAGTTAAAACTATTATTTAAATGGCTTCAGTGTTTTTAGTTGAGGCTGTCATTTTTAATTAATAAAATCTACCCACTTGCTTGATAGTGGATCTGTGCTTTCCTCAATTCTCAACTATGTTCTCCTGTGGCCACAGTGCTGTTAGTCTTCGAAATCATGATTCTGGGTCATCTATCAAAGCACCTGTATGGTTGACTACATAACTTCCTCCATGAAAGCTTTCATACAAAATCTATTTCTAAACCCAGGTTTAATTCAAAGATCCCACTATGGGAGATTAATGGAAAAATCAAGATATCAGGGGAAATTAAACAATTAAAAACAGTCACTGTTAGAATCACATTTGTCAAATCAATGACAAGGACTCAACATAGTCCCAAGGGTGGAGAGTGAACTGAGAGTTGACCATCTGAAGTAGCAGCCTTTGAAATGATTCTGCTCTGACTGCTTTACTAACACAAAACAATCTCTCACTGGGGAATAAATGTTATGCCTAACAGTCATTTATGGGAAAAGAAACACATCTTTGGTACTTAAACAAGATTGGAGGGATTTCCAAATGCCCCAGTTTCTGTTCCTGTATAGAGTAACTGAGTCTACAGTACATCTCACCTAGGGACAGAGCCTATGAAAACTAATTAAACTTATTAAACTACTCTTTACTCTTCTAATGTTAAAATAACCTTACAACTTATCTCCTGGACCATATGGCCAGTTCAAGGGAAAATGTGCTAACATGTATTCTTTTACACCATCATCAATATATATGCCTAGATCAAATCTGACTTGAAAAAATAATTAATTGACTTATTTAGGGAAAAAACATTGCATTACCATGGGAACTGTAAATAAAAGAACCTAAACTGTAGATTATGTCCACATATTTCCAGCAGATCTAGACTTCATCTAAACACTCTTGTTCACTCCTTTATCTCTGACCCACTCAAATGTATTTAATTCCATTACCTAGACTAAAAGGTCAAGACCAAAATGTGAAATCATTTCTCTGCTTTGAGATTTGCATATTAATAGACAGATTTTTTTGTCTGCTTAGTATGTAACAACAATTAAAGAAAAAGAATCTATGCATTTAAAAATGAGCCAAATGAGGAAATACATGGGAGGGTTTGGGGGAGAAGAAAGGGAAGGGGGAAATATAATTATATTAAAGTATTTAAAAATAAAAGAAATGAGACACAGATGCTATATTTTTTAATTTTGTTTTTTCCAAGACAGGGTTTCTCTGTGTAGCCTTGGTTGTTCTGATCTGTAGATCAGGTTGGCTTCAAACTCACAGAGATCTGCCTGCCTAGGATTAAAAGCATGCTCTCTCTCTCTCTCTCTCTCTCTCTCTCTCTCTCTCTCTCTCTCTCTCTCTCTTTCTCTCTCTCTCTCTTTCTCTCTCTCTCTCTCTCTCACACACACACACACACAAACACACACACACACACACGCACACACACACGAGTGAGAGAGAGAGAGGCAGAGGCAGGAATAGAGAGGGAGAGAGAGAAAGTTCATTTAGAGTTGCTTATATGCACACGTGTTTAGTACTGGTCAGTTATAATTGGATATTCTGCCAGGGCCTAGAAAAAACTGATTCTCCCTCCCTCAGGAGCCATTGACTGCCTGTAGCTCTTCATTTAAGGATGGAGCCTTGTGAAATTTCTGCCATCCAAATTAGCATGAGAAGTGATGTTCTCATTGTGCAGGATTTTTTAGGGAAATATATTGTTGAGGTTTCATGGTGCAACTTCCCTGTAAGAACTAGAAGACACTGTCTTGCAGGAGATATCCTGAGTCCTCTGGCTCTTGCAATCTATCTGCCTCCTCGTTCTAAATATTCCAAAAATATAAAAGACACCCATTTTTGTGAAGGGTGTAATTGTGGTAAAACTGGTGTATTTATCTTCATAAAAGAATAAGAAAATGGTTTAGATGGAATCAGTATTGTAACTTACCCAACTTAGCAGGTCAATCAAAGGGAAAAGCCTGGTCCAATGGACACAAGTAGAATGGCTGCTGACAGGCAGTCTAGGAAACTAGCAAAGCAGATGCTGCCTTTATGAAGACTCACTCACTCTTCCATTCCCCTTTATTAAAAGATGGCTGAAATAATTAATGTTATCATTTAAAATGGCTAAAAGCTTTAATGAGAAAATTAACATGAGTTATCTATTAAAGGAAGGAATTATGTTAAAAATAAACTGATAGCTACATTGCATAGACAGTATACCATATATAGCAATATTGGAGGAACAGAGAATAAAAATAGGAGATGAGCCCTTTGGTAACTAATTTTAGAAATATGGACAATAACTCTGCAATAAAAATATGAACAAAAAGATACTCAGAACTACTGATCCTTCCCATCTACTAAGTAAGTATTTTGAAAAGATTAATGAGTGGTGAAAAAGTGACACTCTGGAACTCCTTAGAAGTAAGACCATCCTAAATATTCACATATCCATACATATCAGCATTACCACTCTATATCTTACTGTATGAAACTGACTCAGGACATATCATGCTGTCTTGAGTAGAGCAGAGGCAAAGCAATCTTGCACTTGAGTGGTAGTGTATGGGTGCTGTCTTCCAGAAGAGATTCTGTGCATATTCTCCTACCTCTCATGACTGTTCCCAAGAGGCTATTTGACACATCTAGGTTCATCTGCCTGTGGAGAAGTAGAAAAGATGAGGGGATAAACTCAGAGCTCCATTCAGAACATAGATGAAGAATGTGATGGGCAGCTTATCATTACCATATATTTGCAACGATAATGTGAGAGTTATGGAAATCTAGTCTTCTTAGCAAAGACCATCAAATTACAGCCTTGGCAGCTTCAGTGGTGTGATACCTGTGGGCCTGACAATTGAACCGGTCTATCTAGTGAGAGAACAAATCTAACTGGGACGTCATGAGAGCCCCTAAACTGGTCATTGGTCTCGGGCTTAGTAAAGGGAAGAGAAGGGCTGTCATGCATTGCACAGGGTGTTGTAGCCACATTGGATTGCCATTTGTTTTGCAGAATCTGACCTTCAGAAAACCAACATGTAAAAGTATTTTCCCATATTAAAGAGAAAAAAAGTCATTCAGATGAGAAGCAAATTGCCTAAACCACATACATAATAAATAAGCTGAACCTTAATTACTCACTTCCTGGGTTTTCATCTTGTATTTTCCTTCACAAACAATTTTATACATATGCTTATTTAAATATGAAATGTGCAAACTACGCACATGTATGAATCGGTGTGTGTGTGTGTGTGTGTGTGTGTGTGTGTGTGTGTGTGTGTTTATCTTCTCAACACTTCACTAGACATTAAGGGTTGGGGACTACTGAAAGTAATTTCTAAATAGCTGTGTAAAAGTTGTTTTCCTCTCCTCAGACTAGTTGCAACTCCTGAAGAAAGTACACATAAGGGGCAGCCACATCCAGTGCTGGAGAAGAGAGATTTTATGGAATACAGTCAATTTTGTGAGGATACTCAAATAATTATAAATTTCCACCTCTGCATTTACAACTTCATAGACTTCTTCACAGAGCATACAGTCACTCTGCCGGTTGCAGCCCCAATGAGCCTCACCATACTTCATAGCAACAAGAGTTGGCAGGGGAGGGAACAGCTATTTAAATCAGCTGCTAATTGATGTGACTGATTATCCAGAGGTATATAATCTTCTCTTTAAAGGGATAAGCTAGATGAGCGATTTTTAGAGGTTAAAGAATATATATAATCTTTGATTCTTGGTCAAATGCTAACTATCCAGCTGTTTTGAAACCTCTGAAAGCCAGAAACAAAATTTTAAAGCATAAATCTCTTTGGTTTTACAAAATTCAAACTCAAAAGTAAAGGGCTAATAAAAGTTACTATGGCATGAGGGTTACAATAGAGACAGTAGGCAGAGAGGGCATAGCCTCAGGTGCCTCGTGGGGAGGTCTTTTTGATTCATTTATTTCATTAATCCAGTGTTGAGAACAACTATAAAATCACAGGCCATATAATGAGACTGAATGGTAGGGGAAATCCTGCCGGTGTTCTGTGACATAAACATCAATACTAAATGCCTTATTATGATTTGGCTTAATGGAATCTATGTATGTGTATCTATCTATGTATGTATGCACCCCCTGGGGATGCATAATATACAGACTATTATTTCTCAGATGTCCATGACTTTCATTTTTAAGGCTATAGAAATAAGTGCAGCCTGATAATGTGTACTTTTCTGGAAAGCTTCTGGAAATTAAATATCAAATAAAATATGGTAAAACATTTTTCTAGATAGTCATTGCTTAGGATAGCAATACTCTTAATTTCTTTTCATTGAAAAATTAATTTTATTTGTTAGTAATCGGAGCTGTGTGTGCCAGCCTCTCAGATGACCACAGAGGACAACTTGCAGAAGCCAGTTTTCTCCGTCCACCACATTTCCAGGAGACTGAACCCAGGATGTTAGGCTTGATAGGAAGTTGCTGGTGGCCATGTCAGAGAGCAGTAGATGGCAATGACTTCAAGGGACTGGCCCACCATCATGCAAGGCACTGAAGGATGAATCTCAGACAGGCCAGGCCCTGAGAGCCTTGGTCCCAGAATGTCTCTTGCTACTGCTGTGTCTTTGCATGTTTGTTGCTGCCATTTTTCTCTGGTGTCTGGCACAGTGTGAATGGGCATGGGGAGATCCCCACCGCCCTTAACGCAGTGTGGTCATCTCTTGGAAATATCCTGTTCTATTGGGCATTTTTACCTGTGGATTATTATGAAGAAGATTTCCTCCTAAGCCGTACTGTTTAACTGAAGCAATGATTTTATACAATAACAGTGTTAGTTTATATAGTATTTTGATGTTCGAGGGTCTTTAATAAATATAGTAAGGGATTATGATAGAGGTTAGCTTAGTGAGAAAACTAATATAGGTTAAAGCAAGATATGGTGTTACCCCTACCCCTGATAAAGCAGGGCCTTCAGAGGATAGAAAATAATAACAAGGAAGTGTCACACAGCTAGTTTCTCTTGAGAAGCCCTATAGACTGTGGCTTAGCTTAATGATTAAGAAAAACAATTGACATACCAGCCTGTGTTGAATACCCAAGGGAGGCCTTAACCCTATGAGGTGTGGAGGTGGATGGGATGGGGAGAATGAGAGAAGGGGAGGGAGGGAGAACAGCGGTTGATATGTAAAATAAAAATAAATAAATGATAAATAAATAAATAAATAATAAACAGAAAAACAATTGAATCCTGGAAGCCCAGCTAGCTCGAGTTCTTTTACTCTTAATGTTGAGAGCTGTGTTCACGGGTTTTGTTGTGCTTCATAGCTAAAACAAAGCTTTAAATATGACTAAAGGCTAGGTTAAGATGTTTTTGTTAATGGCTTTGAGGTAGAAAATCTTGAAACACAATTTTAAAAGGCACACTTTTAATAGCTGAACGAAGGACTCTATGAGGTCAGGGAGCAGGAACTATGGTAGCCTGGCTATTGATGACTGACATACCATTCTTTCAAGGACGGGGTGGTGATCAAGGGTGATGATTAATTCCTTCTACCCATTTCTGCTCTCAGCAGAATATATAAAAAACTGATATAAAAAACTGTTGCCATATGGGTATGCACCCTGAAGATTTAAAGTAGAAATGACTGTTTTTCACATATAAAAGTTTAGGTTTGTGATTGTTTTAAGAGTCCTTATAAGATTACATTTTGAGATAAGTAATAAAATGACTGATCCTGTCTTTGTAACTGCAAAATGCACCTGCCAGTAAAAGAATGGGCTGAAAAAACCACCTTTCTTGCTTATACTTTGTTAATCTGTAACAAGTTGCTTGGGTATGAAAGTATGTAGGTTCTTGGGACAACTTTTTTTCACCCATAATACATAAAATGTTTAATCATGTAAGGGATATGGAAAACATACTGTTCTTTACTTGTATTCATTGTAATCATTCACTGAAAAAATAGATTGTAACTACATTGCAATTTTTATACTGCTTAAAAGAATTTGCTGGGGTATATAAGCTGTAAAGGAAAAAATAATGTTAGTTAGAAGGAAAACATCAAGAGAGATAGAAGGAAAACATCAGGGCAGAGAAACAGAACAGAAAAGGAATAGAGTAGAAAAAAACAACAGTAAGAATAAAAAAATGAAGAACTAAGCTTTGGCCCTCAGAAAAGTCCTTAAGTATTGTTTGTCTGTCCAGTAGTTCACCTGCTCTGCATCTCCTCCTCAGTTTCTCTGACCTGTTGAAGGCTTGCCATTCATCAGCACCCTAGGTAAGATCCTGACATGTTGTAGTGTGTGTGTGTGTGTGTGTGTGTGTGTGTGTGTGTGTGTGTGTGTGTGTGTTTCCTTTTTGTCGGCCACAGAGAGTTAAGTTTAGCCCCCCTCATTGGTCCCCAAGAGTTAAGTTTTACTCAGATAGAAAACTCAAGATGAGTCCACCTCTGACTCCATTGGTTCACCCCCAGTCCCTGAGCTGCTGCATGCTGTCCTCAGAGCAGAAGTACCTGCAGCAGGAAACAGGGATACTGAATGGGGTAATCAAGAGAACTGTCCAGGAGAGAGAGGCAGCTTTTCTTGGAGATTGTCCAGAGTGTGGCAATTCTCCTGGGGATTGTCCAAGAAGAAGACACAACCCTCTAATGGTCACCATGGATTGGAGTCTTGCCCAATGAGCTGCAGCCTCTGGACTAGTGAGTGCCAGGTAAGGGCAAGTATGTAATCCAGTTGTTTCTCTTAGTTTTTTCCCTTGTGTTTGTTTTTCCATCAGGATGGGTCAGAGAGAGTCTAAGGAAAGTCAATTCTTCATTGATACTATTAAACTTACACTTAAGAAAGGTATTAAGGTTAACATTGTTCAGCTGACTGATTTTTCTCAAGTTTATGCAGTCAGCCCCTACTTTCCAGACCAGGGAACTTGAGAAACTTGGGATACAGTATAGATATTAAGAACTGGTATATAGAGAATGGAGTAAAGGACATGCCTCTTCCAGCATTTTCTTTCTTTCTTTCTTTTTTTTTTTTTTTTTGGTGGTGGCACTCACTTTTAATTCCAGCATTTGGGAGGCAGAGGTAGGTGGATCTCTGTGAGTTCGAGGCAAGCCTGCTCTACAGAGTGAGATCCAGGGCTATTACAAAGAGAAACCCCATCTCGAAACACCAAAAAAAAAAAAAAAAGACTGACTGAATGAAAGTAAACCTTAAGGAAGTCTCAGAATTTAACACTGCAATTATTCATAATTCTGGGCAGTAAAACAAATGTTCACTGTGTACAGAGTAGGTGCTTAATAAACACTTCTTTAAAGTGCTGCAATTGATGAAACCAGATGATTAGGTTTTTGTTTTCTTTTTTTAAATTTATTTTATTTTATTTTACAATATAATTCAACTTTACATATCAGCCATAGATTCCCCCATTTTCCCTCCTCCCGCCCTGCCCCCCCAGCCCACCCCCATTTCCATCTCCTCCAGGGCAAAGACTCCCCCGAAGATTGAGATCAACCTGGTGGACTCAGTCCAGGCAGGTCTAGTCCCCTCCTCCCAGGCTGAGCCAAGGGTCTCTGCTAAGCCCCAAGTTTCAAACAGCCAATTCATGCACTGAGCACAGGACCCGGTCCAACTACCTGGATACCTCCCAAACAGATCAAGCCAATCAACTGTCTCAAGCTATACCACTCTTGGGCATATACCCAAGGAATGCTCAATCATACCACAAGGGCACTTGCTCAGCTATGTTCATATCAGCATTATTTGTAATAGCCAGAACCTGGAAACAACCTAGATGCCCTTCAACCGAAGAATGGATAAATAAACTGTGGTACATATACACAATGGAATACTACTCAGCAGAGAAAAACAATGACATCTTGAGGTTTGCAGGCAAATGGATGGATCTAGAAAAAATCCTCCTGAATGAGGTAACCCAGACTCAGAAAGACAAACATGGTATGTACCCACTCATAGGAGAATACTAGTTGTGGAACAAGGTTGACTGGACGGCTACTCACAATACCAGGGAGGCTATCTGGAAAACAGGACCCCAAGAAAGACATGGGGATCGCCCAATGACGGAGAAATGGATGAGATCTACATGAACAGTCTGGACGTGAGTGGGGGTAATGAGGGGCGAGGGGCGAGGGAAAGAGAACTTGGGGGAGCAGGAGATCCAAACTGGATCAAGAACACAGAGGGAACACAAGGAATGTTCATGGTAAATGAAGACCACATGAGAATAGGAAGAAGCAAAGTGCTAGAGAGGCCCACAGAAATCCACAAAGATGCCCCCACAATAGACTGCTGGCAATAGTTGAGAAATAGCCCGATCTGACCTACCCTGGTGATAGGATGGCCAAACACTCTAATTGTCGTGCTAGAAACCCCATCCAGTGACTGAGGGAACTGGATGCAGATATCCAGGGTCAGGCCCCGGGTGGAGCTCCGGGAGTCCAATTGGCGAGAAGGAGGAGGGTTTAAGTGAGCAGGAGTTGTTGGGACCAGGGATGGATGGAATACAGGGACGAGTGGCCAAACGAATGGAAACACATGAACTGTGAACCAATGGCTGAGGGGTCTTCCAGCATTTTCTATTTGGAGTATGCTTAGACAGGTACTGGCAGGTAGAAAAGAGCCCATGTGTACCCCAGAGCACCCTGCTCTCCCTCCTCGTGAGGGAACTCCTTCATTATCTCACTCAGCATCTAAGAAAGAAGCAGCAAAATATTATAATCCTGAGTTGTCTCCCCTGCAATGCCTGACCGTGAATCACTCCACAGAACCCCCTGAGAAATATAAGAAGGGCTCACTGGGATTTGCTGCTACATTAGTCAGGCCCAACAGCAAGGAGAATCATTGGGGAAAGAAAAGAAAGAGTTAAGTTACAAAATGCTGATGGGAGTAGCAAAATAGCTTGGAATGGTTGCTCAACTGAAACTAACAAAGCAAGCCTTGCTGACCATGTCTGCAGTGCTATGCCAGGCCTCTGACACTGAATCTGGAATTTCAAAAGGTGATCCCTGATGACTGTAGTCCCAGGATTAGGGGTAATTCTATTTCCTCATCTCTCCAGCTGTTTCCCCTCTTCCTGCTTTAACTGCTTGTCCCCGCTCCTACTGGGTGAGTGTCACTACGGAGCTCCCCACTTTGTTTACTTCTATTAGGAAAGTCACCTTGATGTGCCAGGAAGCTTCTTCTAGCCTTACTGGGCCCACATCACATGGAGAGGGACACCTTTTAGTCTGATAAACACCGACTATTATTATTATAGTCACAAGCTCGAGATTTTAAATTCCTTTTGGTTGTTTTCTAAATATAGAATTATAAAAATGTTTTTCATTGTGCTTTGGGACATTTTTATCTGACAAGTCTTTCAGTCCCTTTGGAGATATTCCAGATTGAAACTCTTGTTACCAGGACACTTACCCTCTCCACTTCCTCAAAATTCCTCTTAGCTCCCTCCTGCAACTCCCTTACCTTTTCCTAAGAGCTGCCTGCATTTTCCAGTTGTCTTTGAACCCTGCAAATCTTTCCCTGCCGCTTCTCCTTGCTTTTCCAGGAGACAGTCTTGACAGTTTGGAATGAACTTTCCCCCCTTTTTACCCACGGAGCAGCTAAAACACTTGTTTTGAAATGTATGAGCACAAGTTTATAAAGGTTTAAAGACACACAAGCTTAAGTTATGATAGAAAATGATTTAAGATACATAAAATAATAAAAAATGTTTCAGACTTCTTCAATCCCTATGCTATTGTTATATTGAAACTTGTAAAGTTCAGAGTTTTGACATTAATCAATAAGACTCTGATAAGCTATTAATCTAAGCTCTGGTAAACACCAACTATTATTATTACAGTCACCAGCTCGAGATTTTAAATTCCTTTTGGTTGTTTTCTAAATATAGAATTATAAAAATGTTTTTCATTGTGCTATAAACATCTGCATAATCTATACACACCCGATCTTCTGGATAGAAGAAAGAATGTTAGTGCTTTTAACCAAAATCATTTTTACATTTTAAAACTTTTACCATGGGGGTGGTGGTGGCACATGCCTTTAATCCCAGCACTCAGGAGGCAGAGGCAGGTGGATTTCTGTGAGTTCAAGGCCAGCCTGGTCTACAGAGCAAGATCCAGGACAGGTACCAAAACTACAAAAAGAAACCATATCTCAAAAAACAAAACAAAACAAAACCATACAAACCAAAAAAAAAACTTTTACTATGACTCAAAGACATAAGTCTACTGTCTTTTCTACAATATGAATTTCAATACAGACTACAAACAATAATAATGCTAACATATCTGGATCTTTTGCCTCTTAAAAAAGGTTCTTATAAGCTTCAAGAAATTAACTTGGATCTACCTTTCATAAGTCAAAAGACTCTAGGTAAGTACTGCCAATCAACAGTCTGTTTCCCCACCTGCCTATTCCTGAGGGGGTGGGACTTTTTCCCCTTTCCCTGGTCTTGGGACACCACTCTCTTAACTGCCAAGACTGTAGACCTGGAAGTTTCAAGTGTATCCCTAAGGAAAAAATTTACCCCTTAAAATTCCTTAACTTCTTTTTCTACCCATTAATATACATTTGTTCCAGCAGCTTTCTAATCAATTGAAGGCTAAAGACTGCTCCACCTACTGCCTGCGGATGGTCCTACAGAGCAAGGACAGTGAATAAAGTAGTCTGCTCTTCCCAGACTTGGTCAACATTCTGCCTTTTTGGTCCCCAGCTATGCCCCAATGTCAGTAGGAAGTAGTCATGGACAATTTTGGCACCCCTTGTCACTCATTTATTATGAACAAAAAGATGAGGTGTTAAGTTTCAGGCCTGGGATATGACTGAGGTGCCTATTTAACACCTCAAAGCTGGACCTGGCTGCCAGGTTCTCCCAAGTTCCTTCGGTCCCTGCCTGCTACAGGGTATGGCTTGTATGCCCTATCCTCTACCCTGGACTCTCCAGCCCAGAGGCTGGGTTACTGTACAAAAATGTTTTATTTATTACTAATTGTATAAATTCTTTTCATAATCTTGATACATATATTATAATCAGACAGTCTCCATAAGTACTTTTGCCAGCTAATCTGAGTATCTTGCTGTGTATGCATTGAAACAGGCTGCTACTGCCCTCTCTTAGCCAAAACAGTTTACTACCTGCTTTAATTACAATTTTGAGATCTATGTCAGCTTCAGCTTCAGCTTTGGTTCAGCAGGTACACACCACTAGTCATGTGAACTCTTATCTAGAAATGGTTCATTACCATTGATTACTCAGAAAAACATTGATTTATGGTTAATAGATAGGGTTGTTTTAAAAGAATCCAATCTTTACATGGGGACTCAGATTCAAAATACTAAGACACGTTTAACCACATTGTGTCTTGCTAAATATCAGTGGATTTATGTTACTCCTCTGTCTTTCAGTAGATCAGAAATGTCCTGGGATCAAATAGAGGCACACCTAGAAGGTATTTGGAATAGTTTTCAGTTTGCTATCAATACAGACACACTTCATTCTCTGATTAGTGCTGTTAATCATTCTAGGCTACTAGTATTCTCTGAAGAAGCATCATCTTCAGACATAGCAGCATAGACTTATGGCTCCATGTTTTATACTTTTGGTGTTTAACCAATAATAAACAATTTTGATGTTTAAATTGTCCCAGCTTTGGTGACTGAGAAGTCATTCAGTTGATATATACTCATATAAATAAAAGTAAAATGAAATTTAAAAGTTAAAAACAGAACAATTTCTGCATGCTAGGTGTTCCTATTAGTAATTAGGGAATTGTTTCTTTAGGCTTCTTCAACCAAAAAAGAATAAATATAATCTATGCACAAATATATCTATTATTTTACATGTAACCATCTGTGTTTATTATATATTGGACATGAATTTGAAGTCCTGATGATATCTCCAATTCTAATTCATAACAACACACATTATTTTTCCTTCTTATTTTTGCTTGTACTCATATTCTAACAGTGAGAAACTTGGCTCTCCACCTTCAGCCACATAGCCTGTCAAGCATTTCTTCTACATGTATAGTATCTCAGTATCATGAGTTCACAACACAGGGGATACAACCCTATCAATTACATTTTAGCATGCACATGTAGTTAGATATTTTTAGAATAAAATACACTTCCAAAATATGAATATATGATTAAATGAAGTATATATGCTTATGTTGCACATCACTAACAAAAATTTTATCAAGGATGCAAAAACCTGTTTAAGAGAAAAATAAAAAGGACATACATAGTAGCATTAAAATTAATCTACTGTTATCCTTAGCTGTGTTTGTCTGTTTCACAATTTTTATTAGATTCATGCTAATTATAAAGCCTCATCTGTTTGATTTATTTGGATTCTTGCTTATTATTTGCTTGGCAGCATAGCTCAAATCATATAACAGAAATAGCACTCTGCTGGTGTTTTCCCATTTTGCCAAGGCAAAATATGGAACTTGGCTGCAGGTATCGTGTTCTTAGGGAACTTACTAATCTCAGTCAAGTCAAATGTAATTGAAACAGTTTTAATAAGTTGACCTAAGTACTTCAAATAATTCAGATATGATAGCAACAAAAGTCTTACTTCATGGTATGGTTGGGTAAGAGGTTGCTATAGAAGCCAAAATAAAATATGCTCTGGAGGAACAGGCAGAAGAATTGAAGGATTCAGAGGACAAGAAAAAGTACCAGCCAGTGAAGTTATCATGAAAATGTATGCCAATTGGATAGGGACTGCTTAACATAAAAGACAGTGAAAGTCAAAGAGTGATATTTACACTGTAGCTCTATTTTTAGCTTGTAAAGAATTCCCCACACTGACTCCAGAACAACTGAACCAGGTTTCAATGCCAACAGTAGTGGATGAGAGTTTCCCTTTCTCCATATCCTCACCATCATTTATTTTCAGTTGTTTTCTCACTCATAATTCACATTCTACAATAGAGAGTTCAGCCATGTCCTCGCCCCTCTGTTCACAATAGCTAGAGAGTAAAATCAGCCTAAATGCCCTTCAACTGATGAATGGTTAATGAAAATGTGTCAAATGGAATTTTATTCAGGTGCAAACAAAAATGAGTTCATAAAATTTGCAAATAAATTAATGGAACAGAAAATACTGTACTAATTGAGGTAACCAAGACCCAAAAAAGATAAATGCCACATGTTCCTTCTTGTGGTTCCTAGTTTCACATAGATAGCCTGGAATAAGTACAGAAGTTAGAAAAAATATAATAGGACCATTGGAGTGGAATCCTCTGGGGGTGGGGGAGAGCAGCACACAGATGTCATTGGAAAAAATGGAAAGATTACTTGTGGAGGGGTGAGGGAGGGAAATAGAGAGCAAGAGGGAGGGAATTGTGTTAATAACATTAAGGGATATTTTTCAAAGCAATAGGTACATATTTTACATACTTAAAATGTAGATCATGTGTGAAATAATAATAACTAATAAAGAGGTTATCAATTTGAGGGGGACAGGTGGAAATGATATAAATACAGTACTCACGTATGAGAATGTAAAAAAAAAAACATTTCAATTAAGAGTTGTATTTGTTTTCAATAGAATCATATGACAGGGAAAATATTACTCCTCCAATTTAACTGATTATACAGGAATAGATTCAGTTGCCTTAAAGCATTTCTGTAAACAGTTAGTGTGAACATTAATCTTACAACACATGCCGTTATGATCAACATGGCAGCATATACAATGGCTCACAAAACCACTGTCTGTTTTTCGTGACTCCACAGCACAAAATACGAACTCCATACTATGGTGATGTGTCAGTGTCGAAATCTGAAGAGGGGAACTAAGTAGGATTCTGGGATGTTGAGAAAATAATGCTATTAACCAAGAATCAGGAAGATGCATGATTGAGTATTTTCCTGAGTGGTCACCCTGTCAAAATCACAGAGAGTCAGGATCATAATGAGTACAAAGTGGTAAGTTCATGTTCTGATAGAAGTGACCACCAAGGTGTCCTTTGAAATTCATGATTTACTGTCTCCACTTTAACATATGACTAATCATGAGAACACACATTCCCAAAATTGTCTGTTACAGAAACATTTTTTCTGCCTCATTGGATCTATATTATTTCCACCTCAGAGCTTCCCTTGAAGCCTGGGGGCATTGGATGGTATGGGTATGAAGTCTACCTACTTGGCTTTTATTTGGAAGTGGAGCTGACTATACTGCAGTGATTGTCACAGAAGAGGCGATCATTAAACAAGCATTCAGCATTACTCTCCACTCATTAGTTCTTTCCTTCTATCAAGGATGATTCTGACCTTTTTGCTTTATACCAGGGGGTCAGGATACTGCAGTTGTTGACCTAGAAGCACTGTGATCTGGTTTTCTAAACAATCACAGTCCATTTTAGCAAAGCCAAGTTTATTAATTTATGTATTGTCCACAGTGACTTTGTGTGACAGTAATTGGATGAGCTAAAAGGCTTAAAATGTTATGTGACATTTTATAGAAATACATATTGATTTTTGTGTTATATTTGATATTCAATAATTTCTTACTGTATTTGTTCATAATATGACTATAAGTTATCACTTTCAAAATACTTGTAAAATCTACAGTAGCAGTGACGTCCTAGCTTTCTTATTACGGGAAGTCTAGTTCCTGGTGCAGAACCTAGAGTTTCTTTTTTCTTTTTCTTTTCTTTTTTTTTTTAATTTTTTGTTTTCAATACATCCTGACCACAGTTCCCCACCCCCCATTTTTCCCCCTTCCCCAGATCCACTCCTTTTCTATTTCCCTTCAGAAAAGAGCAGGCTTCCCAAGAACATCCACAGAACACGAAAACAACGTAAGAAGATGCAATGAGACTAGGCACAAACCCTCGTATTAAGGCTGGATGAGGAAACTCAGCAGGAGGAACAGGCTCCCATGGGCAGACAAAAGAGATAGAGACAGCCCCGCTCTTACTGTTATGCGTCCAGCAAAAACACGGAGCTACCAAACCATATCACATATGCAGAGGACCTAGCTCAGACCCATGCAAGCTCAGGATTGCTGCTTCAGTCTCTGTGAGGCCCTATGAGTCTTATTAGTTGAAGTGTATGGGTCAAGTTCTCCTGGTGTCCTTGGCCTTTCCGGCTCTTATATTTCTTCCTCTCCCTCTTCCACAAGGTTCTCCAGACCCAAAGGAAGGGCTCAGAGGGAGATCTCCGATGTGGTCTCTCTCTTGGCCTAATATTTGGCTGTGGGTTTCTGTATCTGCTCCAATCAGCTGCAGGCAGTAGCCTCTTTAATGACAACAGGACGAGACACTGACGTATTTAGCATATAAATATATCATTAAGAAACGTTTTATTGATTTTTTTTATCGTAGGTCTCTAGGCTATCCAGTCTTCAATTCCTGGTCAGCTAGGCAGTTGTCAGACATGGGCTCTTTCTCTTGGTGTGGGCCTCAAATTAGACCTGTCCTTGCTCAGCCACTCCCACAAGTTCTGCAGTTTCATAGAGAAGTTGCATAAATCCACCTCATGAATTTGTTTTCAGTAAATAAATTCCTCTAAAATCTCTGGAAGCAATTTGATAACTGTGATATTGGGAGAAAGGAAAACAGAAAGAAAAACATATTAGGGATAATAAGAAAAAAAAAGAAATTACAGAGGCATTTTTTTTTTTTTTTTGGTTTTTCAAGACAGGGTCTCTCTGTGTATCTTTGTGCCTTTCCTAGAACTCGCTTTGTAGACCAGGCTGGCCTCAAACTCACGAGACCCGCCTGCCTCTGCCTCCTGAGTGCTGAGATTAAAGGCGTGCACCACCACCACCACCACCCGGCACAATGTTATTTTTTTAAAAATGAAAACAACAAAAGGCAATGAAGCATAGTTTCAATGATCTACAAAGGGAAGACATGAGACATGTTTTAGTTTGAGAACTGCCTATGACTGCAGACTTTTTATTTCTCAGGAACAGAGAATTGTCTGAGGTAGACAGCCTTTTCACTGAGATCCTGATGCAAAGGGTGAGAATCTCAGAACTTTCTCACGTTCACCTTAAACAAAATTTTATTCCATTAACAGATAGTTCCTTAGAAATAGCTCTTTACAAAGCAGCCATAGTCTGTAAAGATCATTGGGAATGTCAAAAAATGAAACCAACATGCTAGAATGAGCCTAATTGGCTTCCAGGTCATGCTATAATCCAGATGTATTTATGTTCTTAAAAGATGTATAATATAGCACTTGTCAAGATAAATGGATAAATTTCCATTTACAATACTATAGTTAAGGACATGTCTGTTTACAGAGACTTGATTACTTGAAATATCAATTTGAGTCTGTTTCTAAAATTTACTCAACTATAGAGTAATGTGCCATATGCCAACTATCCTAGATGTTACACTGCAGATACTGCATGGCTTTAGCTTTGTTATCATTTGAGAAATGTGTGCATACATACCTTGCATTTTGATCAAGTTCTCCAACACACCTTTTCTCTCCACTCCTCAGCCCTGTGCCTTTAATATTTGTGACAACTATATACATATGTAATAGTGCGAACCTTAATATCTTAAATCAGTACAATAAAAACATCTGTTTCTGCCAACTTAATTTGTCATATAATGAATAAGGATGAACTACTTGCAATACTAAAATAGCCTGACTTACCATTAGTCTCCCAAACCAATAAAGATGCTGACAGACATTAACAGATCATGAAAAAAATATTTTAAGATTCATTTTTAATTTTGTATATGTGTATACATAGATGTATCTGACTACAGGTGCTTGTGGTGATCACAGGCATCAGACCCTCTTGGAGCTGTGGTTATAGGTGTCTGTCATCTTACTCTCAGCCCCCTAGATACTAACCATGCCAAAGTCTTACATCACTTGGGCTCTTCTGACCTTATGGCAAACCAGAATAAAATTGTAGTATGTTCTAGATTAGTGGTTGTGTTGAAAATAGGGCTACAAATATGAGAAAGGATCAAATGACTAATGCCCCTTGAAAACAAGTCTTTCCTTCTGTGTTCCAAAAAGAAATTATTTCAACATGCAGAAGTCTTCCTTATGATCTAATACCCAAATCAAATTAGTACTATATTCTAGGACAGAACAGAGAGCAGGATAATATGGAAATGATTTAGAGACCTGTTCATCATATCCCTCGGCCTATAAGTACTAGTTTAGGTCAATTCCACCCAAGAGAAGAATCAATAATTATGTTCAGATGGGGAATTCCTCATCTTTGTGGGACTCTGTGGTATCAACTGTACTCCTAGAAATAAAGCCATATGAGGAAAGGAGATGCTGTCTCCAGTTGGCAACTCAAAGGAGCATCCTTGACAGAGGACAGTAAAGTACAAAGACTCAGAGTAATGGCTGTGAACAAAAATATTCTGGGCTTCAGCCCATATTATCACATTGAGTTTTCTAATACAAATATTAATTGTGCCATGATCTGATAATTTTTATCAGCATTTTTATGGCTTTGAGATTTTACTTCTCTGTGTTTCATGCTCCATATTAAAAATATTGTATAGTAGTGAAGTCTTAGCTAGAGCAATAAGACAACTGAAAAAAGAAAAAGGAGATACAGATGATATAATAGTATATATGTGACCCTAAAATTAAATCAGGGAACTCCTATAGCTGAAAAACACTTCTAGCAATGTAGCTAGATACAAAATTAACACCCAAGAATCAGTAGCCCTCATATAATCAGTAGCCCTTATATAAACAATGAAAAACTGACTGAGAAAGAAAATGGAAACACCACCTTTCACAGTAGCCTTAAACAATGTAACAAAATCTTGGGGTATCTCAAACCATGCAAGTGAAAAGACTTGTATGATGAGAACATCAAGTCATTGAAGAAAGAATTTGAGGAGGATACCAGAAGATGGAAAGATGTCCCATGCTCAAGATATGTAGAATTAATAAAGTAATAATGGACATCCTAAAAAAAGCAATCTGCAGAGTCAATGCAATCCCCATCAAAATTCCAATACAATTTTTTACAGGTCTTGAAAAGGCAATTCTTGGTTTCACATGGAAACACACACACAAAATAAGTAAGTAAGTAAGTAAGTAAATAAATAAATAATAAACTAGGATAGATAAAACACTCTTGAGTGATAATAAAACTGTAGTAAGTAGCACCACCCCTGATTTCAAATTGTACTACAAAGCTAAAGTTAAAAATAAAATAAAAAATAAAATAAAATAAAATAAAATACATAGTATTGTCACACAAACAGGCACAAATCAATGGAATCAAATTGAAGGCCCAGACTTGAACCCACACATCTATGAACACCTGCTTTTTAATAAAGAAGCCAGAAACACAAACTGGAAAAAAAGAATCTTCAATGAATTGTGTTGGTCAAACTGGATGACTGCAGGTAGAAGACTGCAAATAGATTCATACTTATCACCCTGCGCAAAACTCAACACCGAATGGATCAAAGATCCCAACATAAAACAAGACACACTGAACCTGATAGAAGAGAATGTGGGGAATGGCCTTGAACTCATTGGCACAGGAAAAGACTTTCTGAACAGAGCACCATTAGAGCACGTACTAAGATCTACAATTAATAAATAACGCCAAATGAAACTGAAAATTTTATGCACAGCAAAGTACACCATCGTTCTGACAAAATGGCAGCCTATGAGAAAGGAATTATACCAACTACAAGTCTGCTATAGGGCTATTAAGCAAAATATATAAACAACTGAAAAAAATCTATGTATCAAGAAAATAAATTGTATCTGTAAGTTTCTTGGGTCCTACCCAGCACCCCCTTGTGGTCCAGACAAATCTCTCCAGCAGCTACTTGGACCCAAGCAAACACACAGAGGCTTATATTATTTAAAAACTGTATGGCCTATGGCAGGCTTCTTACTAGCTAGCTCTTATAACTTAACCCATTTCTATTTATCTATAAGTTGCCATGTGGCTGTGGTATTACTGGTACTTTCACGTCTTGCTTCTCCTGGTGGTGCTGGTGTCTTCTCCTCCCTGTCTCACTCCTTAGATTTCCCACCTGCCTCTAAGCTGCCTTGCCATAGGCCAAAGCAGTTTGTTTATTAACCAATGAGAACAACATATATTCACAGTGTCCAAAAAGACATCCCCCAACAATAAATAATACAATTAAAAATGACATATAGATCTAAATAAATAATTCTCAAAAGAGAAAACCCAAATGACTGAGAAACAGTTAAAGAAATGTTCAACATTCTTTATCATCAAGAAAATGCAAATCAAGCATACTTTGAGATTTCATCTTACACCTGTCAGAATTATTAAGAATAAAAAAGCAATGACAGCTCATGCTGGCAAGGATGCAAAGTTCATCCATTGCTGGTGGAAATGCATTCTTATACAGACACTATGGAAATTAGTTCTCCAGGAATATAGGAATTGGTCTACCACATAATTTAGCTACACCACTCTTGGGCATGTACCCAAAGGATTTTTCATCCTAACACAGAGACACTTGCTAAACCATATTTATTGCTGCTAAACCATATTTACTGCCAGAAACTGAAAACAAATTAGATATCCCTCAACAGAAGAATGAATAAAGAAAATGTGGTACATTTACACAATGGGCATTAGTCAACTCTTAAAAAAAATGACATCATGAAACTCACAGGAAAATGGATGGAACCAGAAAAAAAAAATCATGCTGAATGAGGTATCCCTGACCTGGAATGACAAATATGGTATGTATCACTTATTTGTGGATATTAGTGGCTAAGTGAATGATAAGCAAGTTACAATCCATAGAACCACAAGGGGGTAGGTATAGAGCAAGTTGGGTACAAAGAGACCTTAGGAAAGGGAACTGGAATAAACATTTTTGGTGTGGGGCTGAAATGGGAAGATCAACTGGAAAGGGAGAGAGGGGAGAGGGAAGAAGAAAGAAATAAGAAGAGGAACAACTAAAATTAAGGACCATTTATAATAGTAGTCCAGAAACCTAACACAGTGGAAGCTTCCAAAAGTATATACTTATATGAAGGCAATATAAATGAAACCACAAAATAATGGGGGAGACAGAGTGCCACCTGGAATCTTTTGCTACCAAATGAACCTTCCAGTACTAGGATTGGGTTACATCTAATTGAGTTGTTGGTCAAAGGAGTTTCATAGGAATCCCCAAACAACTCAGCCTGTTGCCAAGACTATAGGTTGCTCTCCACAAACTGAAAACAAGTTCCCATTGCTAAAGACAACACTCTCACAACTCATTAGACATGGAGAAGTCGAGCTGGTGTCTGAACAGAACTTTTATGCCCTCTAGTCCTAGTGTCTTTGGTACATGAAAGTACTCTGCACATTACCAAAAGAGAAATGTAAACACAAAGGCAGCCACAAAACCTTTAATCTAAAATAGTGCCCTGCCTTGGAGATATGCTAAGGCAATGGAGACACAACGTTTGTGCAAGTAACCAATCAATGTCTAATTTGACTTAAAACCTTGTAGACCTGTATCAGACATGGATTGGGTGACAAAGAATCAGAATAGAGAAGTCCAGGGACCTAAGATAAAACCAAATAGTAATGCTTTAAAAAGTTGTAGCAATAGGGGCTGGAGAGATGGCTCAGAGGTTAAGAGCACTGGCTGCTCTTCCAGAGGTCCTGAGTTCAATTCCTAGCAACCACATGGTGGCTGACAACCATCTACAATTGAGATCTGGTGCCCTCTTCTGGCATGCAGACAGAACACTGTATACATAATAAATAAATCTTAAAAAAGAAAAGATGTGTGTCATCCCAATCTAAAAAAAAAAAAAAAGTAGCAATAAAATACACTTACTGACATTCTGCTATACTCATAGACCAGTGCCTTGTGTAGTCATCACCAGAGAAGCTTTCTCCTGCAGCACAGGGAAAATTACAGAGACCCACAACCAGACATTACACACAAATAAAGTCCTTGGAACAGATAGCTCTAAATGGAATGTCTTCATGAAATGTTGTTGTTGTTGTTTTCTTTTGTCTTAAGGTGAGATTTCCCGAGTGTGAAAATGAGTATTTCTCTGTTCTTGTGCCTTTGCTTGGCCTTTTTTTCCTTCTGTGTGTTTCTCTTGTTCAACTCCAATGTAATCAGCATATATTATGTGAAAAATCTATTTTCAATAAAATGAAAACAATCAAATGAAATCCATTTTCTTGAATAGCTATAGTTCAGTGTTGGTGAACAGATGACCATCTAATTATAAAGTTCTTTACCACATTGTGGTGTAACCTGATTAAATTTTGGTCTTTTCTTAAAGAAGAAGAATTAAAAGTAAAATATCATTAAATACAACCCAAGATCTCTACTTTGTGCAACAAGAGAACATTGCACATGATGATTCTAATTCTTTTCTGTGTCCAGCATTTTGTAGCCACAAATAACCTGAGCATTAATTGCATCGCACTGTATATGTTTCCTGATAAACCTTTGACTACTACTCTGCTGCTTACAATGATTCTTCCCCTTCTTCCTTTTCTCCTCCTGCTCTTCATCATCTTCTTTATTCTGAGTTATTATAATTTATAAGTTTTTATTTTGAAATGAACAGCAAGGTCTGATGCTTTAACTTAATTTTTTTCCTCCACAATTTTGACGCAAGAAACAAAGATCAAAAATGGATAGTTTGTGTCTGCCCTGAATCCTTTTGGAGTAGAGAAATAAGAATGGAGAAAAATCCAGTTGGGATCTCCTGTTCCCCCAGGTTCTCTTTCCCTCGCCCCTCGCCCCTCATTACCCCCACTCACGTCCAGACTGTTCATGTAGATCTCATCCATTTCTCTGTCATTGGGCGATCCCCGTGTCTTTCTTGGGGTCCTGTTATCCAGGTGGCCTCCCTGGTGTTGTGAGTAGCTGTCCAGTCATCCTTGTTCCACAACTAGTATTCTCCTATGAGTGGGTACATACCATGTTTGTCTTTCTGAGTCTGGGTTACCTCACTCAGGAGGATTTTTTCTAGATTCCTCCATTTGCCTGCAAACCTCATGATGTCATTGTTTTTCTCTGCTGAGTAGTATTCCATTGT